>OZ024790.1:677217-777717 GCA_964017065.1 Haliclona indistincta | reverse complement strand
TTCCACAAGATTTCAATGAACAAGCCCTGATGGATCATGAAAACATAACTTGGAACTCACTTTTATAGTTTTTATTATAAACATTTTTTGTAGTAACAACAGTGTTTATAACAATGTCATTGAACAAAAGCAAGTGCGGAACAGCGTTACTATACACTGCATGAAACAGTTTTACACATTCTAAACCACTAAACTGATGCCAAGGTCACCAGTGATCGATTCAAATGCTGTGAAATGCATTACCCCCTACTGGATTCTGTGCTACGAAACAGTTTCACACATTCTAAGTCGTCAAACACACTAATGATACTGTGAGTTCTACTGGATTGTTGCATTAGCTTGACGCTTGGATGCTGTTTTCCAATCTTCTTTGTTTCACCGTTCTTAGTCGTCAAACACGCTAATGATACTGTGTATTGTACTGGATTGCACCACAAGAATGATAGTAGGAGGCTGTTTTGCAGTTTTCCTTGTTTCAAACCATTCTGTGTCGCCCAAAGCACTAATGGTACTATGAATTCCACTGGATTGCAACACAAGAATGATAGTAGGAGGCTGTTTTGCAGTTTTGATTGCTTCTAACCATTCTTTGTCACCAGAAGCACTAATGGTACCATGAATTCCACTGGACTGCGACACTAGCATGATAGTAGGAGGCTGTTTTGCGGTTTTGATTGCTTCTAACCATTCTTTGTCACCAGAAGCACTAATGGTACCATGAATTCCACTGGACTGCGACACTAGCATGATAGTAGGAGGCTGTTTTGCGGTTTTGATTGCTTCTAACCATTCTTTGTCACCAGCTGAAGCACTAATGGTACCATGAATTCCACTGGACTGCGACACTGGCATGATAGTAGGAGGCTGTTTTGCAGTTTTCCTTGTTTTAAACCATTCTTGGTCACCAAATGCACTAATGATACTATGAACTAGTATTTTCAATGTTGTGTCAATGTTGTTTTCTCTAATTTATTGTATTTACAGACTGTCACAGTACCGTAATTATTACTTCCCATTAATTTTTTGTTTCAAATTTAGTCTTTCTTGTTGTGTCCACTTAAACAGTGTTGTTTACAAAGACATTAATTAATAATAATAGTCTAGTCTTGACGTGGATGTAGTGGTTTGTTCCTTGAGAGTTAGCGATAACTTCATCTTGATGAAAGAGGAAGTGTCAGGATATTTAGAGATCCTGGTAAGCCCTTCAGTAAAAATTATAAAGATATATATAGTAAAACTTTATAATTCATACATTAACCTTGACAACAGCCGTCTGTAAACTTTAAACACACAGTTTAGTTGCCATCACTGAGCAGTGCCACAGCACCTGACAAAACCAGGAGAACCTGTGCAATAAGGAATAGAGACATGAGCTATGACGTGTCACACTTGATTAGTGATTAGTGACTTGATTAGTGCCGACTGTCACCAATATAGTACTTCACTACTTGGTGGTGAGCAAAAAATTAGTGAACGTCACCAATAAATACATCACCAAATTTGACGATTAGTGACTTCACTGATTTGGAGTAGTGAACGTCACCAATTATTATATCACCAAACTTGAAAATTAGTGACTTCACCGATTTTGGTAGTGACCGTCACCAATATAGTAATTCACTACCTGGTGGTGAACAAAAAAGTAGTGAACGTCACCACAATTAGTAGTGACGTTCACCACCTAGTTTTTACAGTGTAAAGTCAAGGAATCCCTGCTAGAAGCGAAGTGGTTAAGCTGTACCTCTGACATTTGGAGTACTGAGGTCAGCAATGATAGTCTCATCAGCCTTACCGCTCACTGGTTGTCACCAACTTCCTTCGAGAGAAGGTCTACCATGCTCCGTGCTAGTCCTCTTCCAGGTTGCCACACTGGAGATGCCATTCAGTTGAAGTGTGCTGAGATGTTTGACAAGTGGGGAATCGAACACAGTCAGGTGCATTGCTTTGTGACAGACAATGCTGCCAACATGAAGAAAGCAATGACTGATGGAGGCTACAATCATGTGGGTTGCTTTGCACACACACTACAGTTAGTTGTACAAGATGGCATTCTATCGCAGCGATACGTAAACGATATTCTAGCCAACTGTCGACGTATTGTGGGGCACTTTAAGCACTCCCAGCTGGCATCTTCTCAACTGAAAACTATTCAGTCAAGCCTTGGGTTACCTCAGCATCGTCTCAAACAAAATGTAGCGACGAGATGGAATTCGTCTCTCTACATGCTGGAATCCATTCTTTCCCAAAAAGTGGCCCTAGCTGCTTATTGCACATAGCATGATGGAATTCCTTCACTGACTTCCCATCAATATGAGATAATAGAGAAGGTAATAGCAGTGCTGAAGCCTATAGAAGATATAACACAATCTATTTCATCTGATAAGGCATCAGCATCAATAATCATACCTTATGTCAGAGCACTGAGAGAGTGTTGGGAGAACTGCAGTGATGACAGAGGAGTGCGGACAATGAAGAAAGAATTGCTTGATTCACTAAATCGCAGATTCTGTGATGTTGAAGAGAATGAGACACTGGTGATAGCAACCATGTTGGACCCTTGCTTTAAGGACAAGTTCTTCACTACCTTAGTTGCCCGGGATGAAGCCAAGTCATTGCTGATTCGATTAGTGAACGAGAAATTTCCACCCAGTGATGTTGACGAGCCCTCTGACTCACAGACGCTTGAGCAGCAATCTCGAACTGATGTAATGAAGTGCTTTGATGAAATACTGGAAGAGGCTGGTAGTTCTACTGAGGAAGTAACATCTACTACAGTAGTTGAACAGTATCTTGCTGTTCCACTATTACACTATCATACAGGCAATGCTTGTACATGGTGGGCTGAAAACAGACTGCGGTTCCCTACTCTCAGTAAACTGGCTCTGCAATACCTATCACCACCTCCTACATCTGTACCGTCAGAGCGTCTGTTCTCCACTGCTGGAGATATTTATGATGAAAAGCGAAACAAACTTGATCCTGAACGTGCAGAAACACTTCTTTTCATCAAAAATAATCTCCAAATCTGACACTTACTGCTATATACATTGATCATTAACACTATTGACACTGATTCAACCAAATCACCTCAGTCACTTATTCACTTCACATGATTTAACCACTTCACCACAATCACTTGTATTACCAACAAAAAGTTTTTTAAATATCTGTATCGGTATCTGCAGTATGAGTACTCAAAAATCGGTAAAATTTGCATATCGGTGCAACACTATTCCTTTGTGTAACAAGAAAATTTAAAGATTGAAATCAAAAGGATGTAGGGTTGTGAAATCTACCACTGGTCAACAATATAAACTAACAAGGAACAAGCATGGAATGGTAACACGATTGACTTGCTAACAGACCATAGATCCCTACATCAGAGGCTGCTGTGGTTGGCTATAGCTAGTTCGGCTAGTTGCCGTTGACTGACACCTGACGTGCATTCAGCTTGTGACAGCTTATGTACAGCCACTGATGTAGGGATCTATGGTCTGTTAGCAAGTCAATCGTGTTACCATTCCATGCTTGTTCCTTGTTAGTTTACATTGTTGACCAGTGGTAGATTTCATAACCCTACATCCTTTTGATTTCGATAGAAATCTTTTTAATTTTCTTGTTTGTGTCCTTTTTTTGTTTTTCAGTTAAGTGCAGTTCAATATCATGCAATCACTGTCTGCGCAGGTTTTGTCATAATTATTGTTGGTTCATAATTTTTGCACGTGTTGTTGTTAATAATCAGTTTTTGGTTCTGTTCGTTCACGAGAAGAGTGTGAATCCATTGCGATCGCGGCGAGAGCTCATTCATTTTGGTCCTTCGAACCGGATAGCCTACACAGACCGGCTACCTTTGTCGTATTCTCTCCCGCGTACACTCTATTGACCTGTAAGTTGTGTACTACACACACACTGTTGTTACTAGTGGACGACCAGACGTCGCCCACTTCACATCGTCGAAAATCACTCTATCAACTTTGAATCGATACGCTGTCAGCCTTCTCCTCGTCGATCCTTCAAGCTACAGCTATCTACTCTTCGTCGTTACTCGCCTGGTCGTCGTACCTTACTCAGTTGCACGTGGTCATCGCACGAAGAGCCGCGCCCAGATCAATAGTCTCAGTCGACCAACTCTCGATTCCAGCGTGCCTGTTCCGTAACCAATTGGCTTTCTGTTCATCATACTTGCTCGTTGCGGCACTGCTGTTCCTTTGTGTACTGCTGAACACTGTTTACTGACACTCTCTTCGTACATGAGAGGTGCTAATCGCTCACAGCTGTCGCTGACGGTTAGAGGCTAGTCATTAACACTCAATCATGCCAAAGAAGACCAAAAAACAATCAGGTGATGATGATCTAGCTGTCACCAGCTCTAGAAGACGCAGAGGTGTCACGCGTTCTTCCGTCACACGACTCATTGCTAAATTTGAAGAATTAGAAAATAACACTGCTCTTGATACTGCACCCAAGCTTGAGGTCGCACGGCAACTCAAAACTCGATTGAGCATGCTTGATGCTGAGTTCAGAACTCAACATCTCGAGGTCATTGACCTGATAGAGAATGAAGGCAGTTTGGCTAAAGAACAAGCTATATTAGATGAACATGATGATCGCGTTACTACACTCGCTTCGTCTATTCAATGTCTGATCAATGGACTAACCTCATCTGCCTTGTCTCCCAAATGTTCTCTTGGTCCTCCTAGTGGTAGAACTGTAGCATCCAGACGCTTGCAACAATTACAAGCTCGTCTATCTGTGGTCGGTGATAACCTGTCTGCCCCTTCTCAAGACTATGAGATCCGTCAGATTGAAGAAGAGATCGCTGATATCAAGTGGGAGTTAAGAAGTGTTTCCTCAGATCTAGCCACTCTAAACTTGTCCGAGGACGACGATCTCTTCGAGATAGAAAGGCAGGTACGATCCGTTATTTACTCTCACTCACTATCTGCTAAGAAGACCCTAGCTAACATGCCCCCTGCTACACCCTCACCCACTGCGAGTTCGTCAGGAGTCAAACTTCCCAAGATCGATGTTCCTCGCTTCAACGGAACCGTACTCAACTGGCGTTCGTTTTGGGAGCAGTTCGATGTGACCATCCACAGTCGTACCTCATTATCAGACATGGAGAAGATGACCTACCTCCAGAGTTCCATCAAAGACAGTCCGGCAAAATCCATCATAGACGGCCTGTCGCAGTCCGGTAACAACTATCTTGATGCTATTGAGACTCTTAAGGCTCGCTACGACCGACCTCGTCTAGTCCATCAAGCACACGTCCGTTCGATTGTTGAAGCTCCTAGTCTCAAGGATGGTAATGGTCGTGAGTTACGTCGTCTCCATGATACTGTACAGCAGCACTTGAGAGCATTGAAGGCAATGGATTGTGAGCCATCTGGACAGTTTGTCACCTCCCTGCTTGAACTGAAACTCGACGAAACTACCATGTTTGAGTGGCAGAGGTCAAGCCAAGGACGCTCCGAAGTTCCTCATTATTTGGAACTCTTAAAGTTTATCGACTTGCGAGCACAAGCCTCTGAGTCCAAGACGCCTGCTGAGCCACTCAAGCGCCCAGTCAGGCAGGAGTTCAGGAAGCCCGCAACGCCAGTGAAGCCAGTTCATGTCGCAACGCCCACTGACGCTTGCATCGCATGTAAGGTAACAAAGCACCCTCTACATCACTGCTCCACGTTTCGTTCCCTTTCACATGACGACATGATCTCATTGCTAAAATCCAATCACCTTTGTCTAAATTGCTTCAAGCCTGGTCATTTCGTGAGACAATGTCCTTCGCTACATCGATGTCGACGATGTCATGGTCCACACCACACTCTCTTGCACATTGATACAAATGGAGGTAACATAGTTCCTGAACCACCCCCTCCTCATAACACCAATATTCCAGCGCACGTAGCCACTGATCTCAAAACTGACTCGTTATTGATGACCTGTCGCGTCGTAGTGAAGTCACCAAGTGGACTCACAACAGAAGCTAGAGGACTGCTTGATTCTGGCTCTTCTGTGTCTTTCGTCTCTGAACGACTTGCCCAACACCTTCGTCTACTTCGTTCACGTCAACCTGCCAAGATCTCTGGTGTGGCTGGTTTGCTACATCACTCGAGTTTTCAGTCCACAGCTTCTCTCTCTGTGTCATCTGCTTATTCTTGTACCAAGGAGATCCCTGTCACCGCCATCATAGTACCACGAATCACTTGTGACCTCCCAACACGCAGAATCTCCATTCAACCCGACTGGAAGCACTTGTCAGGATTACAACTTTCAGATCCCACCTATGACAAGCCAGATCGTATTGACTTATTGCTTGGAGTTGATGTCTTCTGTGAGGTGATGAGGCACGGCCGGCGGAGAGGTGTCCAAGGTTCACCAACAGCATTTGAGACGACTTTCGGTTGGGTTCTAGCTGCATGGAAGCCATGTACCACACGTTGTACCTTCTCATCATGCTATTTCATTGCATACATCTGCCCTCTCTGGTGACGATCTCTTGAGAAGGTTCTGGGAGATCGAAGAACGAATTGACAATTTCCCGATCTTCTCTGCTGAAGAGTCCTGCGTAGTCAAGCACTTTCAAGATAACCACACACGCACTGCCGATGGGAAGTTCATTGTTCCATTACCTATCAAGCAAGACGCTGGTGTCTTAGGAGAGAGCAGATCTACAGCAGTCAGACGATTCCTATCACTTGAACGTTCATTACACTCCAAGGGACAGTTTGGTCAATTCTCTGAAGTGATTCAAGAATACTTCGACATGGGTCATGCGGAACTAGTTCCACCTTCTTCTGAACATCTTGCCCCGGAGTATACCTTCTACTTACCTATGCACGCCGTCCGAAAGAGTACTAGTTCGACTACCAAGATCCGTGCAGTATTCGACGCGTCAGCCAAGTCATCCTCCGGTGTGTCTCTGAACGATCTATTGCTCATTGGTCCCACTGTTCACTCTACACTGATAGATGTTTTATTGAGGTTTCGCACTCATCGTGTGGCGCTAACTACTGATGTCAGTCGCATGTACCGAGCTGTACTACTTACTGAGTCTGACAGAGATCTCCACCGTTTTGTGTGGCGAACATCTACTAGTGATCCATTGCGAGACTACCGCATGACTAGAGCTACATTTGGCATCTCCTCTTCATCCTTCACTGCCAACATGTGCGTAAAGCAGAATGCTTTGGACCTTGCCTCAGAATTTCCACTTGCTTCGAAAGCTGTCCACGACTCATTCTATGTTGACGACGGTCTCACTGGTGCTGACACAGTAGACGAAGCACTCAAACTCCAAAAGGAACTCCAATCACTGTTTCATCGTGCAGGATTCCATCTACGTAAGTGGAACACGAGTGAGTTGGCCGTGTTGAGACAGATTCCAGTTGAACTGAGAGACTCTTCTACAACACAAGAAATCAGTGAAGCTGATGTGTACACCAGGACCTTGGGCATCGAGTGGAACACTTGTGGCGATTATTTCCGGCTGACTGTCTGTGAATCCTTTCCTTCTGTCTGTCTTACCAAGCGCAAGCTCGTGTCTGAGATTGCTAAGATCTATGATGTGCTTGGCTGGTTCTCTCCCTCTACAATATGCATGAAGATCACAAAGAGTGTGGGAAAGGAAGATCGATTGGGACGAATTGGTTCCTCCTGAGATTATGGAAACATGGGAACAGTGGAGGTCTGAGCTTGCTGTACTCACCACCGTGCATCTCCCTCGTTTCTATTATCCTAAGTCATCCAAGGTGACATCTGTTCAGCTGCATGGTTTCTCTGACGCTTCAGAAGATGCGTATGCTGGAGTCGTCTATCTCAGATCAGTCGATGAGTCGAACCACGTCCATGTCTCCCTTGTCACTTCTAAGACCAAGGTATCTTCAATCAAGCGTCTCACTATTCCAAGATTAGAGCTCTGTGGTGCTAGCTTGTTAGCTGATGTTCTGAATCATGTGAGAGCAGTTCTTGACATTCCGATTGATAGCATACACGCTTGGACAGATAGTACGATTGTCCTTAGCTGGCTGGAAGGGAATCCACGTCGATTCAAGACCTATGTCGGAAACAGAGTCTCTCGAATTATTGACGTCATTCCACCTACCAGATGGAAACACGTCGCTGGACAAGACAATCCTGCTGATTGTGCTTCTCGAGGCATACTTCCTTCTCAACTTGTCGACCACAATCTATGGTGGTATGGTCCCGATTGGTTGCGATTAGATTCAGCACATTGGCCGATATCTCCTGAACTCAACCCACCTCAAGAAGCAGATGAGCTCTGTGCACCCTCATACAACATTGTCGCAATCGTTCCAATGGAGCCAGTTATACCTCTTAATCGTTTCTCCTCTTTCTCTAAGCTCATCAGAGTGACTGCTTGGATCATTCGCTTCATCTTTAACTGTCGAGCTCACTGCAAGACAACGACAGTTACGGCACGCTCGTCTCATTGTCTATCCCTAGCTGAATTAAAGAGTGCTGAGCGAAACTGGATTTCATCCATACAGAAAGAGACTTTCTCCCAAGAGATCAAATCTCTGCGATCTGGCAAGCACGTCATGAGGTCCAGTCCTCTGAAACTCCTAAACCCATTCCTAGATGACCAAGGTCTATTGCGAGTTGGAGGCAGGGAGCGACATTCCATGAGATCTTATGATGTCAAGCATCCTCTAATCATCCATTCCCGTCATCCTTTGGTAAGAATTCTAATTGTATCTGAGCATACTCGCCTCCTGCATGCTGGACCGACCCTGTTGTCCGCATCTCTATCGTCCAGGTTCCACATCATCAGGGGACGCAGTGTCATCCGTTCTGTCACTAGAAACTGCGTGATCTGCAGACGGAAGTCAGCTAGACCACGGCCTCCACTAATGGGACAACTACCCCCAGCTCGTGTCACACCTGACATCGTCTTCAGCAATGTAGGTGTCGATTATGCAGGTCCTGTACTCATTAAGCTGGGAGCTGTGCGCCGTCCAACTGTGATCAAAGCTTATATTGCTGTATTCGTTTCTCTATCTGTCAAGGCAGTGCACTTGGAACTTGTGTCCAACCTATCCACGGAAGCTTTCCTAGCCTGTTTGAGACGGTTTGTGTCTCGACGTGGTAAGCCGAGTACCATGTGGAGTGACCATGGCACCAATTTCGTTGGAGCAAATCGGCAGCTCAAGGATTTGTACTCATTTCTGCGCAAGCGTGAGACAGAAGACTCGATCACCTTATTCTGTGGAGCCGAAGGAATCGACTGGAGCTACATCCCAGAGAAGGCACCTCACTTCGGTGGATTGTGGGAAGCTGCTGTGAAGAGCACAAAACGACATCTTGCTAGGATCCTTGGTGAGACCAAGCTCTCGTTTGAGGAATTATCTACTGTGTTGACTCAAATAGAGGCCTGTCTGAACAGTCGCCCTCTTACTCCCCTACCATGTGAGGAGGATATACAAGTTCTGACTCCTGGTCATTTCCTAATTGGTAAACCTCTTCAAGCTATTCCTGATCCTCCTTCATCGTCCCACTCCGTTACCACTCTGCGTCGCTGGGAGTTATGCCAGCATCTAGTTCAACATTTCTGGAAACGCTGGTCCACTGAGTATCTGACGACGTTGCAGAAAATGCAGAAGTGGCATGCTACTGGTCGAAATATCGTGATAGGAGACATCGTGGTCATCCAAGAAACCGGTCTTGTACCAGATCACTGGCCCTTGGCTAGAGTTATCAGGACCTACCCTGGTGATGATGGAGTCGTGCGAGCGGTGACTGTGAAGACATCAAAGGGAACCTACAATCGTCCTGTCCACAAACTTGCATTGATCGTACCTCAAGAGTGAACTGAACTTTGAACTATTGTGTTGTTATTGAATATTGTTGTTTGTTGCGGCCCTCTGGCGCTGCCTCTACATGTTGTTGTAAGACCTAATTACAGTCGGTCTTGGCCGGCGGTATGTCTGCGCAGGTTTTGTCATAATTATTGTTGGTTCATAATTTTTGCACGTGTTGTTGTTAATAATCAGTTTTTGGTTCTGTTCGTTCACGAGAAGAGTGTGAATCCATTGCGATCGCGGCGAGAGCTCATTCAATCACTGTGCCATCTTTGTTCCACCATTGGTTTGGTTTTCCTGTTGCTGATGGATTTTATTTATTATTAACAATATTTTAAACTTGTAGCTAAATAATTCTTATGCTGTAGATATCAGCTCGCCTACGCATGCAGTGCATACGAACCCCGCCCACACTTTTTTACGGCGGTTATAATTATCTGACAAGGCAGAATGGTGATTCTGCGCTTGCTAGTTTACCGTTCTTCGAAGACTTCAGACAAATAAAAATTATGTGTTCTCCGTGATCTATACGGCGTGGCGATACTCAAGCTTGTGCTTGGTCACGTGCGCTAACCACAGCTTGGTCACGTGCGTATTGCGCAATCACTAATGGCGTCTAACACTTAGCTGACAATGGATCACGATCGAGAAATCGCGGAATTTATATTGCCGTTTCGCTAAAAACTAAGTTCAAAAGGCACCTGCCAGGAGAATTTCACAACTGTTTGTGGGTGTTTTGGTCTCGGCACTGCTCACGTAAAGGTGCTAGGCGAGTGGAAGAAAGAAAGAAAGAAAGAAGAAAACGAAGATGACGAAACTCGATTTTCACCGTTTTCAGGTTCGTCACTTTAGTAACAATCTCAAGCAATCTCCTTGCTACTGTAAGATGGGGCAACGCCAGACAGCAGATTTAAGTGTCTTTGGACGTATAAAATACATCACCAGGTGAAATATCAGCGACTGAACGCTAATACATTGTATGTAGCCGCCATCTTGTTTTCTCGTTCAACCCTACATAGGGAGGCACTACCGTACCTCCCAAATAATACACAAATCTTTCCACTTAAATATCTCAACAACCATTCAGTTTTCCTAAATTCTACTTGAGTATCTCATTATTATTAACAAACTCAACAATATTATAGTCTAAAATGAAAGAAATACAAGAGGTGATTTTTGGGGCCGGTCCCACCTTAAAATTAATGCGGACCTGTTAATTCAGTATTGACAATCATTAAAATTTTGATGTTCACTGGTACTAAATTTTGCAGAAAATTAAATAATAGTACTGGCAAAACTTAGCTACTTGAGAATGTACTGCAAGTTGCAAGTTGGTATCAATGCTTGATGAGTGGTTAGTAGCCACACCTGATAACAATGGGGGATTTCATAACGTATAATTGGAATTAGAATAAATTCGGCTGTAGGGGCATGGGCGTTATTTAGAATCATTTCCCAATCATTGCTGTGTAGTTCAGGCTAGATTCCGCGATCTTCTCTTCTGTAGGATAGATAGAATCGTTTGTCCTACAACTGTCTTACGTTGGGAAATAGGAAGGTCATTGGTTAGGTCTCTGGAAAAGAAGAAACTTTCCATCCAGAAGCTAGAAATAAGGCGTCAACGGTAACTGCTTGTTCGCGCTTGAAATCATGCTGGGATTGCTACTCCAATTTTCAAGCGCAAGAATATACATGGGTAAGGTCAGCTAACAATGTTGCTGTAACTACTAGACGCAAGAAACCAACTCGAGCTGTTCAACAGACATCAGACGGCATCAATATGTCGGGGTAAGTTCGACCGGCATATTCCCTACTTGTTCTCAGCTCGAGTTGGTTTCTTGCGTCTAGTAGTTACAGCAACATTGTTAGCTGACCTTACCCATGTATATTCTTGCGCTTGAAAACTGGAGTAGCAATCCCAGCATGATTTCAAGCGCGAACAAGCAGTTACCGTTGACGCCTTATTTCTAGCTTCTGGATGGAAATTAAGTTTCTTCTTTTCCAGAGACCTAACCAATGACCTTCCCATTTCCCAACGTAAGACAGTTGTAGGACAAACGATTCTATCTATCAGACAGAAGAGAAGATCGTGGAATCTAGTCTGAACTTAGTCTAGCGCGCTATGACCCTCTACCGCGAAAGAAAAAGGGGAGGGGCCAAGCGCGGTAGAGGGTCTAGCCAAACTCGCAAGATGATTAGTTTCATTACCCGAATTTCGGGTAATGTTATTCACGGTATTATTACGTCAACATACTTCCTCTGTCACAGAATAAACATGGCGGCCGTTCTTGCATAGTGTAGAAATGCAATCGACACGCTGTGACGAGCTACCACAGTGCAATAACGCCATTGCACGCTCTCTCTGGGCTATCAAATCTTGCGCCTCTTCGGAAAGACGTTGTTAGTGCAGTTCTCGGTGGAAGAGAGACTTTCTTCGACTCAGGCGTGGTATGGCAAGTCTCTAGTCTTTATGATAGTACCACGGGGTGCCTAGTTCACTTTGGAGGCTGTGGGATACGAGCCTGCAGCAAACCGCTTCTGCTCATTACAAGAAATAAAGGACATCACACGGAATTACGTTTATGCACAGAACACGATTTACTTGTAATGTAACACGATTAATATAACGGGTTGCTAATGACAACCGCTCCATTCCGTGAAGGTCACCTTGGATCATAGTTCACTGTGTGTCTTCTTGCACAGTTTTTACTGGTCCCAGTAGCGTCTGTGGTACTGAAAAGGACTCCTATTGGTGCGCCTTGAACGTCTGTTTCCTTCGCTCTGAACCACAAAGCCTTGTCGCCGTTCGCTAGTATGGTGCAGGTAGGCAACTTCACAGCTCTACAACGCTTGCAGTAGACGTCCACTGTTTCAACACGGTTGTGTATAGCTATGCTAAGAAGCTCAAGCTTATGTATTACCTGTAACAATGTTTTTTTCAGAACAGAAAGTAAGCAGCGCGACGAAATCAGAGCTCATAGAGAATGGCGGTCACGGAGTGACTTCTGGCTTCCTTCTGAGCCTTTGCTACACTAGAATTGCCAAGTACTAGCTTCTAGACAGTCTAGGGATAGTCTGAGATACTAACGCTACAGTTTAAACTGAATAAACCATGCTCAAACTGTACTAAACGCAACGGCTGTACTTCATTTCTTCCCGGGCAAAACTTGTTTCTTACCTAACTTCACCTCAAAAGTGGAACCTACTTTATTCTTTGGATTTCAATTTTGAACACACCATTCAAATCTTCAGACCCTGTTCTATTAGACCTGGGGTCGACCAACTCAAAATCGAGTTTAGTTTTTTAGTTACAGTCGCTCAAAAATCGATAAAAATCATATTTTGACATCAGCTAATACATTAGCAATTGGGCAATAGTCGCGACTTTGAAGTGCGTTTTGGAACAGGACTTTTTTCAACTCTACTGCGACATTTTTAGCTCAATCGATAGCTAATAGGCTGAAGTTTGCTATCCTGGGTCGACCAAGTGAAAATCTAGTTTGTGGAAGTCAGGACGCCGAGTAGAAGTTTATCTTCCAATGAACACAATACATTAACTAAAGTGAATGTACGGACCTAAGTTTTGATAGTATACGGAAATTGTAACAGGATGTCGTTATTAGCTGGCAATGTAATCGTCGTAGAAGCGCAGTACCTGCAGATCGCTGCCATCATTTGTCGTAGCGCGTTCACGTGACAATTGCATTTACGTCTGTTGACGTAATAATTACCGTGAATATAGTTAACCGAAATTCGGGTAATGAACTAATTATCTTGCGAGTTTGGCTAGACCCTCTCCCGCATCTGACCCGCCCCCTTTTTTTCTTTTGCGGGAGAGGGTCATAGCGCGCTAGACTACCAATTTACCATTAAGTGCTCCAGCAATGATTGGGAAATGATTCTAAATAACGCCCATGCCCCTACAGCAGAATTTATTCTAGTTCTAGTTCCAATTATATGCTATGAAAATCACCCATTGTGAAATACAGGGAAGCCATGTATAGCTGTTATCACAGGCTAACCACACTCACTATCCTTGCATTGACTATGATAACCAACATGCACACTAGCTTTTGCCTTATAAGGCATCCCACTGTCAATACTGCTAATACAAGCCAAAACAAACAGTTTACTTAGCACTATCCAAAAACTATTGAATTTTTTCAAATTCTTGTCTGAAACTAGGCATGAGCAGATCATGCTCAAACATTTACCCACTATTCTATGCTAGGTTGCTTTAAAATTTACCAATTGTGCCTCACAGCTGATAACACAAGCATCAACACCACTTGTATTCATCTGTACTAGCTGTTTACTAGGCTACAGCTAGCTGCTATGTTCAGAAGTGAGCCATGGGGTACCCTTAACCACACCCAACAGAGTTTGTGAATTATGCAGCTTTATCACAGAGAAACAAAACCTGCAAGTCTTGTTGATGTCATTGCCTTACTCACAGTGTAGTGGTGTGGTTAAAGTATATCTTCCAATCACTACTGTACTCTCTAGCCTACCAAGTATACAGATTTCTACTAAGTATACGGAATTGGAAAAGGTCTATCGGAGTTTGATAGATGGTACTTTCTCATTATGTGCTCCATATCTGTTCAAAATTACTAGCTTATTCATATTCCGTACTCACACACAAATGCACTTATGAGCAGATTACATACAGTATCCCTCACATGAGCATGTGAACACCAAGCAAAGACTAGTTGTCATGGTTACTGCATGGTGTGAATATACTCACCAAGTGTCACTAGGTAGTCGACAACAGACTGATGATCATGCTGCTCTGCTAGATCAAGTGGAGTGTACCCATACTGCAGGTGATGATGAAGACGGTCAATAAAATGGTTATCATGCAGTAATGAAGCTCCTTCAATTGGTAACTATTATACAGTGATATCACACACTTGTACTGGTTACTGTCCAGCTCAAGGCTCTTTCCTCATGTTGTACTGATCTCAATTGATCATGACTCACATGACAACAGTACCTAGAGGCATAGACATGTTGTGTAGTGTACCTCACACTCTTTTCCTTCATAACTAGGCACCAAGGGTGCAAATGCTTCGGTGGAATGCAGCTGTTGTACCAGCAATCACAATAGTTATGCAATCAAAAGCCAATCAGTGCTGACCACTAATTCAACTGGGCGTGTCTATAACGTTCAGTTCAAGTGCAGGGCACAGCACATACACGAGCGAGATAGCGTCCATATACATGCATGTAGCTTGCTTACACTATTTTTTAGACATACGCTGCTATCCTGTAACCTATCAGCAGTCAACTGTGGATAGTTTTGTCTACGGAGAACTCTAGATCGCTGGCAACGGCGCGAGGTAACCAAAGTTACGCCATAACTCGAGAACGCAGCTTCATACACAAGTCTGCCATGATGTTCTGAAGTAAAGACGAACTCACTAGCTGTAGGGCAGCCGGCCAGCAGTAGACAATTTTGTCTTTACATCACCAACTAGATCGCCAGCGATCGCGAGGTAAGCAATCACGCCATAACTCACGAACAGAGCCTTATAACCAAAATCCTAACAATTCATTTTCAAGCAAATATCGACTTTGGCTTGTGTTGCACGTTTCAGCGCTTAGTTTTCAGCGAGCGACGAGAAATCCTGCCGACAGACAGACAGATACATACATACACAACACGACTACTGAGTGCCCTGTTGCTCCGCCCACCAAGGCAAAATAACAAGAAGGAACACTAGAGTTCTAATGAACACATACCAGTGCACTGAGCTAGGAGCTAAACACGACTACTCCAGCATTACTGCAACACGCACGTTACAACTAGCCCATAGACAGCTCCAGAAAAATAGATGATAGCATACATGCACTAACAGTTGATTGTCACATCACAGAAGGCCTCAAGAAAGTGACTGATACGATCATACCGTAGCTATAGGCCTCAAGAAGCTCGACGTACGGTACATGTGAGACTGAGTGAGGACATCGACATGGATAGGAGGTTGGGTGACACACCCACAATACCATAAAGTGCTCTTACAAGGACACGTTGCTTTAGAAAGCGATGGATTGGCTGCTTGAGCAAGGCTTGCCAGCACAGAAAACGTCTTCAAAGGACTATAAATTCAGTGAAGAAGCTGCAGAGAGTGTTTTAGTGGAGAGTTTCGAGCGGTAAGAAGCAAACAGGCGTGTTTTTTGATCACACACACACATATACGTACGTACGTACGTACACAGACGGACACAAACGCATAACCCTCCCGCATACTGCGCACGGGTAATAATGTTGTATCCCACACTCTTTAATCTCCTAACAGGAGGCAGCATCATTGTATCAGTCTTGTCTTATCCTACAGTGCTTCCAGCTTAGAGAGTAGAATTTTTTATTTTCTGAGATTCATAGCTAATACTACCACCTAATATCCCTATATGCTTTTCTTTTACAGTTTAATGAACATTGCAAGGTAAATACAGAAAAATGCAAGACACATGAGCCTTGTAGAGCTATTTCCCATTCAGCAAATACAATAGCGTCATATTTGTGACAACACAGAAACGTGGACGACGTCACGAAGGACCACACCCACGTCGAAGCAGCTACTATCCAGAGAGCTACACAGTGCTACGCAGAGCTAAACTTGTTCTTTACTTGAATTTAACATCGTAAAGCTTTTCGCATTAGATAACAAAGCTAAAAAACAGCATTTACTTGACCGCCATACTCGCCGCTCGACAGTTAGCGGTGCAGCGTACACGGAAATGCGTCGACGATAATAAAAATATATTAGATGAATATCATTATAACGCGGCGAAGAAAAGTGGCGCTGCAAGTCCTGCCACTTTCTGACGACCGCGTTCGCGCATGGTTCTAGGTATAGCACTACTTTCAAAGGGACTTAAAACTATAGGCATCTGCCTACTCAAAAAGCAAAGGACTTTTCTTAACTACGAAAAATGTTTAAATTTGAGCCTAAACACATTTTGCACTTACAAAGCAGCAAAAGTAGCAGTGATTTGTTACCGCAAACTTTTTTGCACTGCATGGAAGCTCCCAAATCAATCACAGTGAAAGATGAACCATTCCTTGAGCTATATAAGAAGTAGCTGTTCTTAACTAAGACAAATGCCAATTTCCAAGCCTAAACTTTTGCTACTGATTATTTTTAGTCACTCCCATTTAGCCATTCATAACTTTCTAGCGAGATCTTCAGAGCTCCTGAGATTTCAGATATCTCATCAGTAATGATGTAGCTAAACACAGACCAGATTTACTCTCTAAGCTGGAAGCACTTTATCTAGAGAACTAGTGCAGACAAATCAATGATTTTGACATGCAAAATCAACGTTTTATTGACATGTAGAGAAGACGGGATTAGATTGATTTTGAATGTGCATTAGAGTCCTAGTGCAGACGAACCACAGCAAGGATCAAAAACTAATTAACACATACTACAGGTCTGATTCTGATCGTGCACTAAGGCTATGGTGTCGGCTATGTAGGTTTGAGGAGTGTTCCAAATTGTTTAGACTGTTGTGAGAGAGCTGACAACTAAATAAAAACTTTTTCTAACCGGCAGGCTAGAACCAAGGGTGTATAGTGCGTTTAAAATCGTTGATTCTGAATTTTAAACGAGTACCTACACAACATGGAGTGTCCCCACAACACCCCTGTTTTAACAGAGTGAAAGAGGGCATGCAACTGTCGTCGAGTAAGTCACCAACATGGCGCGGACGCGTGGCGGAAAGAGTCGTGGTGGAGGGACTGCTGCCTCGGTGGCTGTGCCTAGGAGGAGTGCTCGCCTAGCTGGTGGTAACCAGGATGTCCATGGACGTGTGTCTACTCATGAAGACAGAGCCTCCTCCAGGTCACCCGTGCCCAGTTTTGCTCACAGTCGGTCTCCTAGCTGTCAGTGCTCGCCTCAAACCCAGCACTCTACTCCCCCTTTCTCTTGTCCTTCTAAGTCACCGCATCATGTATCACCCTGTCAATCTGAGTCTAATTCGATGCCTCGGAAGCCACACATGAGACGCCCTCCTTTTCTTCTTCCTACTCCTCCTGCTCCTCTATCTAACCCTCTCACTTCTACTCGAGCATTCTCTCATGCCTCTCTAATTTTTTCTCTACTTCTATCTTTTATTCTAATTCTTTCTCTTCATTGAAAGTTCCTGCCCTCATCGCTTTCTAAACTCTACTAAGCCTGTACTTGTTGTGACCTCTTCCTAAGCCTGTACTTGTTAACCTCTTGCTCAATCTACTGTTCTCTTGTTTACTGACCTGTTCACTTAACTATATTTGATTCTACCTTTCTACTATTATTATATTCGTGGCTGACCTCTTCTAACCATTCACCTATACTTGTGGCTACTGATCGGTGACTTCTTTCACATATCTGGACTCGTGCTATTCTACATTATTTATTATTTCTGTATACTTGTTTATTCATTTGGGTACACACCTTGTATTAGCATGCATTGCTATTTGTGTGTGTCCATGCAATTTGCTAAACTATTATTAAAAAAAAAAAAAAAAAAAAAAAAAAAACTGTCAATCACTCCCATAGGATATCAAAATATTTATTGTTACTAAAAATAGAAGTTACACACATCAATTGCTGACGTAGAAAAAGTAGGCGGTAACTAATGACACTTATTCAGATACAGCCTGTCTAGCTATCCCAGGCACAGCGGCACATACCAGTCCTACGCCGGTGTTCTCCTACTACAGATACAACAATCCACTGCTGCTCTTTGATTTCTTCCAAACGCAAGCCAGAGTAGCAGACAGCGAAGGTCTCACGAATTTCAGATTTCCAGCTTGAAGAATGCGCGACTAGTGTGCCTCCCTCACGCATTTAACAACAAGCAATCGTCTTGTGGTTACAGACAAGGGCGAGCAGCTACTACTGTCACTATGTCGCCGTTCACAGATACAGGTGTACCTGCACTAGCCTACACTCTCCGCAAACGTACTGACATATGCACTGTATACTATATCCTACGGGACTTTAATTGCTGAATTATTTCGTCCAAATTTTGATCTGCTCTAAACTGGTAGTTTGTCTTGCAATTTTCTCCACCTGTTCCATACGCTAGCTGTTCGTACGCTAGCTGTTCCAAACTAGCATCCTCTTCTCCTGGCATATAAAATTTTACGACCATGTGCTAAACTCCAAGTTGGCCACTCCCACATCAGAACTGAAGCCACATAAGTGTTGCGGCCTCGTCATTTACCAGCTAATTTTGGTCTTTGTCTAGCCATGGTGAATGATACAAAAACCTGGTGGTGTCCAGGTGAGCAAACAGCATAGTTTAGACCATGATCAATGCAAAGTGTGCGTTTCCGGGCATCCTGAAGCCACAAAAATGCAAACATTCGCCTTGGCCGCTTTCGGTTCCGCCCTACGGGAAACAAACCTAAGTCAATCTTCGGTCACAGTAATGAATAAGCGCGAGAAACAATTTTTGTTTTTTTAAGTCATTCTACACTTTGGCTTAATTTGAGATTTCTAAGGCACTCTACACACTATTTATGATGTCCAATGTGGGTGGTACTAATTATGACACCTAAAGGCGTCATTAGTGGTTAAAGGGTTAACAGATGCATGCCCTCTGTCTCTATACTCCCTTGCTAGAACAAACTAATTTTATCACGTGTAAATAAAAAATTATACGTCCACTAACACATAATCTCATCACCTCAGTGACACTCACCTTATTCCTCATCTGTCTGTTGGCTCCATGGGATACTAGTAGCTTCACCACCTCCAGGTGACCATACCTAGCAGCATAGTGACAGGCAGTCCATGAGCCCTATAAGAGGATAGAAGGTGTACAGAGCCGGTACAAGAGCTATTTTAATATTCATCTGATCAAACACTATAACTAGTACAATAGAATATAGTGGAGTGAGCCTGAGCTGATTTCTGAACACCAGAGACTCTAGTGCCAACAGCAAGCAAGTTGCAAACAAGCTTCATGGAGCGCTACTCAGACGCAGTCTCTCTCAATGTCAAGTCAGATTTCGCCATTCTCTGCATGTCAAGGTAGCTTTCTTCATTTGAATTCTACTTGTTTCTTGGTGGTTAGGCTAAGTACAATCGACCTTCTTACAACAACATTGCTGAGCATCATGGCATTATGCGGGCGCTATCATCTACTGAGCATGTGTGCTATGTTCACATTGTTTTTGTTTGATGTTGCTATGGTCTAAATCAGTTGGACAGCGCATCCAATCAGACCTGCGCAGTTTGGAAGCCCTTGCGCTGTTACCATACCGCCCTCGATACGCTTGGACGCTAAACTGGATGCACTGTATAACTATTACTGTGTCAAGTGTCTATTGCTAAGCAGTGTATCATACAGTACCCTGGTATAGGGGGATTCCCCACTGCTAACCATAGTGCCACAAAAATCATTGTGAGAAAGTAAATTTCTCGTCTGTTGGTGTCCAAAAATAACAAAAGGCCTGAAAATCACTCAAAGAGGGCTTAAATTTTCAAAAGTAGTTTTCAAAATTTTTCTAGAAACTTTCTAAAAGACGATTGACTTTCAAAATACTCCCAAATTCTATATCAAACCCCACTACGCAATGGTATCACTCAATTTATATCAATGATATTACTTTGTGTTCTAAGTCATCTGGCTCCGTTGATTCTTTATATGCTGACGACCTGCTTCTTTATAAACCGATTTCTAGTTCCTGCGACCTTGAGGAGTTGCAGAGAGACATTTTAGAGATTGAGCGTTGGTCTACTGACAATTATCTCAAGTTCAATTCTTCTAAATGTAAATCAATGATCATCAGTAGGAAAAAGGGCAATAGCTCTGTTTCTCTCACCCTCAATGGTTGCACACTTGAGCAGGTCACCACATATAAATATCTTGGTGTTAACATATCTTGTGATCTTTCCTGGTCTACCCATATTGCTATAATTTGTGCTAAGGCACGGAAAATGCTGGGAGTGATTTTTAGACACTTCTACAGGGATTTTGACACCGAGATGCTGGTAAGACTTTATGTCACTCTGGTTCGTCCCAGATTAGAGTACGCTTCTCCAGTGTGGTCGCCTCATACTGAAAAAGATATTAAACAATTGGAGAGTGTTCAGAGAGTTGCCATTAAATCTTTTTGCTGTGCTTGGGACTCTAACTACTTGGACCTGTTATCTCAATTTGACATTCCAACTCTTGAGAGGAGAAGAACTGAACTCTCTTTATGTTTTTTGTACAGAGTTGTTAACTCTCTTTGTTACTTTCCAGAACATCTTGTCCGGATTAGACCGTCTCTCCCGTACAACACGCGTTCCTCCAACCGTCCCATATTGGTTCAACCATTTGCCCGAACTAACTCTTATCTTTTTTCTTATATTCCTTATTCTATTTCTGTTTGGAAATCTTTGCCAGTTCATATTACACAGTCTCCTAGTATTACCTCCATTAGATCTCATATTTCTAACTTACCTTCTTTAATTTAATCATCTTATTGGATACACTTCATATTAGCATTTTTTTTGCTATTGTGTATTCCATGCATCCATATGCAAATTATCATCAAATTATTTTATACCTGGTTTCATCAGATACATGTAACGATCTAATTAGAAATGTATCCAGTTTGCAGTGAATCAGGAGCAGTGTAACCTAAGTGTCTCAGTAATTCCTACCAATGATAATCTGCAATATTGTGAACTAAGCATAATTTTTATCAATAAGAGTCACTGAACAATGACTACCCATAGAGCCATCATAAACACATGACTGTCACATGACTGCAGCAGCTATCACATGCTCTCTGATCCTACCCAGTCACCATCACAACACTAGTGAACCTGTTCACCAGCTCCCTCCCTACCACTACAAACCATACTGTGGTCACTATTATACATGACGGGATACTACTGGGACCCACAGATGAGACAGGCACTAACCCCTTCACCACCCAGGACTGCTCAGTGTGGGTCACATGACATGTGTGACAACCTGCACTGTGAATGCTACTCAACACAAGAAAGTGACCTCTGAATAAAGGACACACAATCCTTGAGAGTGGTATAATCTCCGTAGTAATGGGTGTGGTTAGTAAACAATTACTATCAATATGGGACAGTGTCTCCTAGGAGCACCCAGTAACAGACAATACTCTGCTGATGGTAATAGCACAGCATTGGATGGTCTATATTTAGTAGCATCATGTGACTTGTTGGTAATATCACAATCCATAGATAATAATAGTAAAATAATGTTGGATGTGATAAACGGATCAAGTCAACAGAGGGATCTACGGAGATGTGCTGACACACTCACTGCATCACTCTTGCTTGAGCTGCACAAAGTTGTAAAGCTGTCTCTACTGTTCTTACAAGCGAGTGGAAACTGATTCAAAATTATTAGCACAAATGTTCATTTACTAGATGTTGTTATTATCATAATAGCTTTGTTATAATGCTAGGCGGCTACTTTGTGTTAAAGAAAATTAGAAAGATTTCTATCGAAATCAAAAGGATGTAGGGTTGTGAAATCTACCACTGGTCCAAAATGTAAACTAACAAGGAACAAGCATGGAATGGTAACACGATTGACTTGCTAACAGACCATAGATCCCTACATCAGTGGCTGCTGTGGTTGGCTATAGTTAGTTCAGCTAGTTGCTGTTGACTGACACGTAACGTGCATTCAGCTTGCGACAAAATATTGGTCTTATGTACAGCCACTGATGTAGGGATCTATGGTCTGTTAGCAAGTCAATCGTGTTACCATTCCATGCTTGCTCCTTGTTAGTTAACATCGTAGACCAGTGGTAGATTTCACAACCCTACATCCTTTTGATTTCGATAGAAATCTTTCTAATTTTCTTGTTTGTGTTCTTTTTTCTTTTTCAGTGAAGTGCAGTTCAATATCATGCACATACTGAGCTGTCTTTGTTTCCACCATTGGTTTAGTTTTCCTGTTGCTGATGGCTTTTCAATATTATTAAGAATTTAAACTTGTAGCTAAAACTAATTGTTACTCAGCTCGCCTACGCATGCATGCATGCAGAGGATATGATCCCCGCCCACACTTGCTTGTAGACCTGTACGGCGGTTGAAATTATCTGGCAAGTGCAGAATGGTGATCCTATACGAGCTTACCATTCTTCGAAGACTCCAGACATATATGTGTTCTACGTGATCCATACGGCGCGGCGATACTCAAGCTAGTGCCTGGTCACGTGTGCTAACCACTGCTTGGTCATGTGCATATTGCGCAATCACAATAATGGCGTCTAACACTTAGCTGACAATGGATCACGATCGAGAAATCGCTGAATTCATATCGCCGTTTCGCTAAAAACGAAGTTCAAAAGGCACCTGCCAGGAGAATTTTATGACTGTTCATGGGTTTTGGTCTCGGCATTGCTCGCGTAAAGGTGCTAGGCGCACTGAAGAAAGAAGAAAGTAGAAGAAAACGAAGATGACGAAACTCGATTTTCACCGTTTCCAGGTTCGTCACTTTAGTAACAATTTCGAGCGATCTCCTTGCTACTGTAAGATGGGGCAATGCCACAGAGCAGATTTAGGTGTCTTCTGACGTATAAAGTTCATCACCAGGCGAAATATCAGCGTTTGAACGCTAATACGTTGTATGTAGCCGCCATCTTGTTTTCCCGTTCAACCCTACATAGGGAGGCACTACCGTGCCTCCCTAATAGTATTTCAGTGCAGGTTTGTTGCATGCTGGTTGGTAGCTTATTGTGTAGTACACTGAGTCAGAATACTATTTGGGCACTATAAGCTTTGTACAATGTAGTCTTTCCTTTACATTACGTATTACTTAATGTAGGTAAGGAGTGCTCTACGTGATTTATGGCACGAGGGGTGTGGTCGAGTGGCTGATAAAGCACGAGGCGAAGCCGAGTGCTTTATCAGACACGAGACCACACCCCTCATGCCATAAATCACGTAGAGCACGACTTACTTATATTAAGTGGTTTAAAGTATATGCCGTGGCAGGCTAGATTAAGCTGTACGCTATAACTGAGTGAATCAGCGTCAGCGTGCTGTATGGGAATTAAAGCACGTTCAATAATTATGACGCTGATATTGTACGGTGGGCGGGAATCACGAAATACGTGATTTACAGGAAGCGCGGTGCCTTTGATTCTGCCCACGCATATACTCTAAATAGTGTTAGATTATTTGATAGACAGACTAGAGTTCTAATGAACACATACCCGTGCGCTGAGCTAGGAGCTAAACACGACTACTCGAGTCCATTTACGGCAATGGCATAACTAGTATAACAGAGCTCAAGAGGATATTGTGCTTACAAAATATCAATAATCCAGTCCATGATCAACATGTAAAACTCACTTGTGTGGCTTAATATTCCAGCAATGCAGGCTTCAGCGAACCTACAATCTAGTAACAGCAATATTTTCGATCGTGCTCCTAGAAAGCAACGTTGCATATTCAGCAGCGTGGTTTTTCTAAAATTTCTCAATGATATTACGTGTATTTAGAAATATCTTTCTGTTACGGTATAGCCCACGTGTTCATGATCACGTACAGCAAAACAGTGTCCACCTCCAGCCTACAATGGCAAGGTGTCATCATAGGAACAGCACTGTTATTCAGCAAGGCTGAGTATACAGTTGTATTTGCTGTTGCTATGGCAGCAACAATGTAATAATTATATTCATAGCGGCAACCAAGTAATAGCAGTCCCATGGTTGCTAGGTCTGACCACTCCTAAAGCGCTATGAAGGCCAGCAATGAAGACATTAAACACTGTTCTTCCCAAACATTGAGAGCTATGCTCACTGTCTGGCACTACACAACTCAGCAACAGCAGGCAAAGCTGAACGGATAGTAAACTGAAAAATGGCACGTCACTTTTCGGACGCATTGTAACAGTGTAACTACAAAGCCCATTATTTACCGATGGGTTAGCATCCTCTGGAGTGCTGTAGGCTACTAGCTTGGGCGCCTGAGTAGCTGGCTCGGACTAAAGTCTTGAAACGGTCGACATTTTTCAACCTTTTTAATCCATAAATTACAAACAAACAGCTCTTCAGCCGAGTGTATAGTGTACAGCACTCCTCCAAGGGTCATAAAGCTTAGCTGTCTCGAAGAAATAGCTTGCCTATTAACATTGTTCACACAATTCGGCGCAGCAAAACACAACTGTTATACCGACGCCATTTACATTAGAGACCTTTAGATTCACGTTACGTGTAACCTGTAACTCGCGTTTGGCGTTACAGGTAAAATTCTGTAGGTGATTTAGATTCTGAAAATACTTGTGGCTAGGCAGCTACGCAGGAAGACGAAGAGCAATCAGAATTCCAGGTTTTGCACCAAGACATGGCTTTCATATGCTAGAAACAACTGCCAGAACAAGTTTGTTGCCAGAGATGAAGCTTCCAGCGGTGAGTGAATCTACAGTTGCTCGTGTTCAGACGAGTGCTGCAGATGACCGACAGCGCATATCTGCGTTTTAACTAGTCCAACATGTAGACCAGGCATCAAGGCACATGTTTAGCTATAACAAACGTGGAGCTGACATAATCTCGAGCAACAGGATCTACAGGGAAACGGCCGACCTGTAGACGGGGTGCTACACGTTCAGAACGGGGAAATTGACGCGTACTCGAACGTGTGGCGATGCTCACGTGATCATCTACACGTTACAAGTTACACGTATGAAGGAAAACATGTAAATCTAAATGTCTCTATTGCCATCACTGAGTGAAAATTATATTCATTCAGTGGTGCATTGGCGTAACTGTTCTCCGTCACCTTAAACAAGCAGCATAATAATAATTATTATACTTTTTCTCTTGTGCATATTATCACTGCCCAGCAACAGTGTTAGGTGAGCATCTTGTACTACAGAAATACAGGCTCTATGATCATAGCCAAGTGTAATTTGCAATTTGATTGGTCAGTCAGAACAAAGGTTAGTTACACATTGTGCGTGTTGCTTGAGAATGCTCAATGGGGCTTAAGGACTCTATAAGCTGTACTAGTGAATACTAAAAATCAGTTTGTATACACAAAACAATCAAAGAGTTCAATATTTCGTCTGAAACACATAATAGTACCACTGCTGTAGCCTTCTGACATACATGTTGGAATATGAGCTTGTTGCTTATCCACATGTACTGTATTATCAATGACAGTTCTATCACTCAATTTCTATCAATGATACTTGTGTTTATTGACTTTATTCACAAGTACCCAATGTACATGTACAGTAATACACTGTACACTGTTACTATGACTCACTTTATCTGTGGCATTAACTTGAGCTGTTGTTCGTTCAACCAGGTATTGTACAGTGGCTGTGTGACCCCACCGAGCAGCATTCATCAGAGCAGTGGATCCACCCTACACATGAGAAGAGTGGATCAATATAACACACATAAACTATTAACTGTCTCTTGTTTCTGGATACTACTGGGACCCACAGATGAGACAGGCACTAACCCCTTCACCACCCAGGACTGCTCAGTGTGGGTCACATGACATGTGTGACAACCTGCACTGTGAATGCTACTCAACACAAGAAAGTGACCTCTGAATAAAGGACACACAATCCTTGAGAGTGGTATAATCTCCATAGTAATGGGTGTAGTTAGTTAACAATGACTATCAATATGGGACAGTGTCTCCTAGGAGCACCCTGTATCAGACAATACTCTGCTGATGGTAATAGCACAGCATTGGATGGTCTATATTTAGTAACATCATGTGACTAGTTGGTAATATCACAATCCATAGATAATACAATAAAATAATGTTAGATGTGATAAATGGATCAAGTCATCAGAGGGATCTACTGAAGATGGCATCAGCAGTGACTACTCAGACAATGACTCAGATGATGATTAGACATTATGTAGTTTCGGTAAACAAAGATTTTTCATGAATTTCAATAATGTCAGGACATGTCCGGTCAACACATATGTTGGTCTGACACATTGTCAGGCCAGGTAAAATAATTATAATATACACTGTACACTGTTACTATGACTCACATCATTTGTGGCAATAACTTGAGCTGTTGTTCTCTCAACCAGGTATTGTACAATGGCTGTGTGACCTTCACGAGCAGCTAACATCAGAGCAGAGTATCCATCCTGCACATGAGAAGAGTGGATCAATGTCAATGCCAGTACTATTTAGGGCTGAAACGAATTACTTGTACTATTCGACTATTCGATCGTTTTGACAGTATTCAAATGCTATTGCAGCAAGAGTAAATAATAGAAGGGAGAGTATCCAACTCCAATATACCCGTCAGGGAAACTCTCGGGAAAGTAACGTGACTAGCACGCGAGCAGATGACGTTTATCCGTTTCAATTATTCATCGCGTAACGTCATAGCTTAGAGTATAGTACAGTGATATTGACCAATCAGATTGACTAGCTACTAGTGTCTATTTCACGTAGAACCTTAGGTGTTCTTCATAGACACCAGGCGTTTCATTGGTTGATTTAAGCGGGAGACGGTATATTTTACTTACATACTTAGCATTGTGTATAATACAAGCAATGGAAACAACAAGTGATGAATACTAGTGAAAGTCTACGAGTTGACACAGTCTAGCTATATAGACTATCACTATCTGAAGTGACTATCATAGACGGTCTTGGAGTGTCTTCCTTGGAATTCCAGTCTGTCTGGCTTGCTCGACTTGCAGGTCAGCAGCACGCGGATCGCCAAACGGGAGCGTTTCCCAGGGCGTTGCCGATAATGGTTGGGTCGAGGGCGGAGTAGCTAGGAACGGTTTCTTCTCGAGCGGTTTCTTCTAGTGGTGGTAGCAGCAGTGGAGTCTACTGAAGGCGTAAGAGTAGCGGTGTGTAGTAAAGTTGCAGGATTAGTCTCGTACTCATTAGTGGTTTTCAGAAACAGTTCGTCGATGTCGTACGCCCAGTCGAGGAGCGCTGGTCGCTTATTCCAGAACGACTCGGAGAACTTGAGAGTGCGTTTCTTTTGCTTACGGCTTAGATACCAGTTACTCATGGCTATACTCTAAATAAGTTAGACGCCTCGGCCAATGGGATCTACGCGGTATAGAAACCCTCGAATTGCCATAGAACCCTCGCGCTACGCGCTCGGGTTCTATATGGCTTCCTCTCGGGTTTCTATACCGCGTAGATCCCATGGCCTCGACGTCTAACTTATATTTAGTACGCGCGCCCACGATCACGACAGCACTTGAAAGTCAAAGGCTCAAAGCTACCATTTTCATCGACAACACGTCGAATGCGCGATGTAGAGCCTGCAGGTGGATGCCAGTACCACAGTTGGAGTACACCAGAAGATGACTGTGGGTCACAGTGCGTCCCACACGAAAATCAAGCCACCCGCCATATTATTTTTATCCAGCAGTGTTTAAGGCAGAAATAAAACTATCTGGTGAAACCGTGGCTGCTCGATTTGTTTGTGGAACGGAGTCGCTTGCTGCTTCTGCTGTTCGCTTCATGCGGCGCGACAACAAGCTACATAGTGCTACGTAGGCAAAATTTTCACTGCCACATATACGTCAGATTACGTCAATTTGCTCGCGTGCTGGTCACGTTACCTTCCCGAGAGTGTCCTTGACGTAGGGTTGGGCGGTAAACTGGTATTAGTAACTACAGTCGGTATTAAACCCAAACCGGTTGCGCGATACCATAATATTTTTAATACCGGTATATCGATATTACCGGTATAATCGATAATTATTGCGGTAACGCCTACCGCATGAAACGCGCGCGTACGTATGGCGGTAAAAGCAAAGCTTGCAGCGGCTAGGCAGCAGTAGCTGCTATGGATCAAGATCAGGAGCCAGCACTTGTCAATAAACCAAAAACGAAGTCACCCGTTTGGGCTTATTTTGGTTTTAAGCCAGGACCTGACAGCAAGCCAGCCGACCCATCGTCGGCGATCTGTCGTCTTTGCAAGTACCCTGCCGCAGCCAAGGGAGGCAATACATCCAACTTATTTTCTCACCTGGAAATTAAGCATCCCACTGAGTATGCCGCCTTAAAACCAGGAATCAGAGCAAGTACTGAGGCCAGCCTGCTCTTCGCGACCACGCGAAATCGACAGCGCACAATCGTCGAAGCTGTTGCAGCTAACCAGAAGTATACCCGTAGCAGCAAGCGATGGCGAAAACTCACCAACTCTGTAACACATTGCTTAGCTAAAGAATATACAGCGTTGAAAAGCCAGGGTTCAAAAGCCAGGGTGTTTGTGGCGAGTTAATAATAACAATTCCGATTAACGCCCACCTAATAAACTCCTCCCAGTTTATTTAACAGTTATACCGGTATTAGTTAATATCACGGTATCAACTTGGTTACTATACCGGTATATGAAAAATCTGATACCGCCCAACCCTACCTTGACGGGTATATGGAGTTGGATACTCTCCCTTCTATTATTTACTCTTGATTGCAGCTATTCGAATATTCGTTTGAAGTCTTTTAGCAGTTGGGAAACTTGGGCTATTTGTAACCAGTCCACAAATCAAGCCTGAGCCCTGACTTTATGTTGATATAAAACTTTCAAACATATTTTGTTCTTGCGCACTGGTTGCTAGAGCTAGTTTTATTCCGATAATAGAGGGAGTATTCGACTATTCGTTCGTTTTAGCTAGTGACTATTCGAACATGAAAATGTGTTATTCGTTTCAGCCCTAGTTCTATCACTCAATTTCTATCAATAATACTTGTGTTAATTCACAAGTACCCAATGTACATGTACAGTAATACACTGTACACTGTTACTATGACTCACATTATTTGCGGCATTAACTTGAGCTGTTGTTCTCTCAACCAGGTATTGTACAATGGCTGTGTGACCCTCACTAGCAGCCCACATCAGAGCAGTGTTTCCCTTCTGCACATGAGAAGAGTGGATCAATACAACACACATGAACTATTAACTGTCTCTAATATCATTATCACACAATCATTTGTAACAGGTCCAGGTACTTGTGATAGTAATACTAAGAGAAGGAGTGTGAATCGCCCACGTTTTAATTAGATTTTCTGCCACCGAACTTTCACTAGCGGATATGCTATTTTTAGACCGCACCTCCTTGAACATGGCACACATCAGGCAACCTGAGAGCAACTGTATGTACTCGTGAAAGCATGTGATAGCCTAGCCAGCCACATCGTGGCGTCGCTAGATCACCTGTACGTTCGTGGTTCGGCTATCTCATTGTTTCAAAGCTGTTTATCGCTCGATCATACAACAGGATCCCTGGAGCTGCTGTGCTGAGCTGACAATTATTTATCCTGAGGCTCGAGAAAAAATTCCGTGAGAATGGCAGTATTGAATAACTGGACTGGACTGCTGGACTGGACCACTGGACTGCACTACTGGACTGACCTTTGCGAAACGAAACAGGAAACCGCACCCATAATTACTATACTACTAAACCAAAGACCATAAAAACCTTCGCCTAACAGCGCCCAGTATTCGCCTAACAGCGCCCAGTATTCGCCTAACAGCGTCCAGTATGGACCTATAACAGCGCCCAGTATACTGGGCGCTGTTATAGGTCCATACTGGGATCCATGTTGATCCCCATACATGGGGATCAACCTAAATATTCGCCACCTCACGATCCTTAGTGTTAGAACGCCGGGAACGACGATCCTTAGTGTTAACCCTTTAATTACTAAATTATCTTGCTGAAATTTTAACCTCGTAAATGCTGACCACTTCTATCGTGAATATCTCGTGTCTTTTGTGCTAATGGTCTCAAATTTGCGTCCTTTTACGCCAGTGAGTAGCCGCAATTGCCCACACTCAAGTCAGTCGGTCGATATGCCCCTCCCACTTCGGAAATGAAGCCGATAAAGTGCAGCGACCTCGTCAAATTTTGCTCAAAGTTAGTACTTTGGGGCTGGCTACTGAAAAATACATACAAATAGCAGTGGTTTTGGTGAGTGTAAAATGTAGCCCAGATCATAGAGAATGCGCAAAAATGTGTTGTCCGAGCACCCGAAGCCATAAAATGTCCAAATTTTCTTGGCTTCCGTTTTGTTTTTCTAAAACGTTGTGAAATTTGCACTGAAGCCATAGAAAATGCCGGAATGTTATGCTGTCTAAAGTACAGTGTTCCACACGAAGAGAGTAGAAAAATATTTTTTGCACATTTTGCTTCATATCTCAGTAATTAATGATCCTACTGGCATGTTGCATGTATCAGAATGATCCTCTATCCTTACTGAACACCCTGATTCATATGGCTTCAAGTCACGTGACATGGGCGTGGCACAACACGGCGGGATATCGGACCCTCTGGAAGGACAACCTTTAGGAGAGAACTTTTGAATTACTGGTAGTTAAGATTTCTTTACGCTGGGCTGAGTGTTTTGCCTTAACTTTCATTAGTTCGGCGTCAGGGAGCAAATAATAGCGTCCTCGACCGACCAAAAGCTTTAGGACGGGAAATCCGATTCTCTGGTAGTTAAGGTCCAAGATAAGTAAATTACATTGCCAATACATTCATCTTTACTTAACTTGCGCAGAGTCTGTAGAAATACGCACATCGACAAACGCGACTGGTATCTGCTGGAGAGCTGTTTTCTGACCGCCATCTTGCTAGTTAATGGATTTTTGTGATGTCACACGTTGGTTATTAACCAGTGATGAGTCATAACTACTAAACTGATTCAATGTATTTTGTATTGGTTATGACTCATTGCATGATAATATTTATCATTCGTGACATCACAAAAATCCATTAACCTGGCAAGATGGCGGTCAGAAAACAGCTCTCCAGCAGAGACCAGTCGCGTTTGTCGATGTGCGTATTTCTACAGACTCTGCGCAAGTTCTAAAGTAAAGATGAATGTATTGGCAATGTAATTTACTTATCTTGGACCTTAACTACCAGAGAATCGGATTTCCCGTCCTAAAGCTTTTGGTCGGTCGAGGACGCTATTATTTGCTCCCTGACGCCGAACTAATGAAAGTTAAGGCAAAACACTCAGCCCACAGGTAGGCGCCCTGGGTGAGGGTTTTAATGCAGCGTTAAGAAATCTTAACTACCAGTAATTCAAAAGTTCTCTCCTAAAGGTTGTCCTTCCAGAGGGTCCGACATCCCGCCGTGTTGTGCCACGCCCATGTCACGTGACTTGAAGCCATATGAATCAGGGTGTTCAGTAAGGATAGATGATCATTCTGATACATGCAACATGCCAGTAGGATCATTAGTTACTGAGATATGAACCAAAATGTGCAAAAACTATTTTTCTACTCTCTTAGTGTGGAACACTGTATGTATGACACCAAATGGCGTCAATGGGCTTAAAGGGTTAAAACGCCGGGAACGACGATCCTTAGTGTTAAATCACCCGTTAGCGAATACTGGTTAGGCGAAGTTTTAGGGTCTTGAGTTTAGTAGTAACTATAGTAATTATGGGTGCGGTTTTCTGTTTCGTTTCGCTAAGGTCAGTCCAGTAGTCCAGTCCAGTGGTCCAGTCCAGCAGTCCAGTCCAGTGGTCCAGTCCAGCAGTCCAGTCCAGTGATTCAATACTGCCCGTGAGAATAGTGCATTTTCTATTCTTGAACCCAGAGTGTAACGCTACTGCACGAGACAAACTAAGCTGTTCAGCCCCTGTTTGTACGGGTGCTCATCTGACAACAAATATACCGTGGTTGGCTGTTTCAATTATTTATCCTGAGGCTCAAGAAAAAATTCCGTTCTACGAGAATAGCTGTGCTGAAAGAAGATTGTACTTTTCTCGTGCTTAGAATTTTCAAAGGATTTTTTCCATCACAACACTAGTGAACCTGTTCACCAGCTCCCTCCCTACCACTACAAACCATACTGTGGTCACTATTATACATGACGGGATACTACTGGGACCAACAGATGAGACAGGCACTAACCCTGTCAGTGCAAAAATTGTTGTGCTCTGACAAGTTGTCAGGACAGTTTGAAAAATTATAATTGCCCCTGTATTGTGTAGTACACTGAGTCAAAATACTATTTGGGCACTATAAGCTTTGTACAATGTAGTCTTTCCTTTACATTACGTATTACTTAATGTAGGTAAGGAGTGCTCTACATCAGTATTCGCCTAACGGCGCCTAGTATGGACCTAACAGCGCCCAGTATTCGCCTAACAGTGCAGTTAGGCGAATACTGGGCGCTGTTAGGCAAATACTGGGCGCTGTTAGGCGAATACTGGGCGCTGTTAGGTCCATACTGGGCGCTGTTAGGCGAACGTTTTAGGGTTTTGGGTTTAGTTTCTAGCGACACTACGCCATAATGGCGCCATTCCAGTCAAATCCATGTTTTGCAGCGTCCCAGTGCGAGACTGACCAGTTGTTTACATTAATTTTTGATCAGCAGCGCCCACCTTACACGCCCAATTTTATCCGTTATTCCGTATTCCGCGTTTTACCAGGCCCCCAACAAATTACCCTTTGGCATATCGAGCGCTCCCGAAGTCTATCAAAAGAGGATGAGTATGCTCTTAGAAGGTTTGAATGGTGTATTGTGTTGGATTGATGACGTTCTTGTGTTTGGTCATACAGAAGCAGAACATGATCACAGGCTTCAGACAGTGCTGGGACGAATACAGTCTTCCGGAGCTACTCTCAACGTCAACAAGTGTGCTTTCCGCCAAACAAGGATAAATTTCTTGGGTCATATTATTGACAAGAATGGAGTCTCTGCTGATCCAGACAAGACTGCAGCCATCACCAGAATGCCTCCCCCAACGAATGTGACGGAGCTTAGACGATTCTTGGGCATGGTAAACGAATCGAGTAAATTTTCGTTTCACCTCTCTGAGCTGACTTATCCTCTTCGACAGTTACTCAGTGTCAAGAATGTCTGGACATGGAATCCGATGTTGGACAAAGCGTTCTCTGCAGTGAAAGATGTTCTCACTAAACCAACCGTGCTGGTCACGTACAGTACTGCCGCAGAAACGAAAGTATCAGCTGATGCATCATGCCACAGTCTCGGTGCAGTCCTTCTACAAAGACAACAATCCTCTGCTCCCTGGAAACCAGTAGTCTATGCTTCCCGCTCTCTCTCAGAAGTTGAAAAACGATATGCTCAAATAGAAAAGGAAGCATTAGCCTCGACATGGGCCTGTGAAAGATTCACGGACTATATTCTGGGTAAGCATGTGACTATTGAGACCGACCACAAACCTCTGGTGTCACTATTAGGTTCAAAGCAATTGAATGACCTACCCCCTAGAATACTGAGGTTCCGACTCAGACTATCCAGATTTGACTACTCGATCGAACACACTCCGGGAAAACAGCTACATACTGCAGATGTCTTGTCACGTGTTACTCCCCCTCTCAAAGAGATAGAACGTACTGCAATAGACGAGGTGGAATCATTTGTGAACACTGCTGTTTCTTCTTTACCAGCAACTCCAGGTGCTCTTGCTAACTTCCGGACAGCACAAGCGAAAGATCAAATTTGTTCCCAAGTGATCGAATATTGTCGAGGTTCATGGCCGAACAAACGCCTGATAACAGCCAGTCTGCGTCCTTATTGGGAAGCAAGAAACAAGATTTCAGTTGTGGATGATCTCCTTCTCTATGGAACACGAATTGTGGTGCCGTTCCCTCTGCAAGCAAGTACCATTGAGAAGATACATCGTGGTCATCTCGGCATTCAAAAATGCCTGTCTAATTATAGAGCTCAAACATGTGTTTGGTGGCCGGGATACTCTCAACAGTTAAAGAATGCTGTGGTTAACTGTGAACAATGTGCTGCTCTGTCTACAAACCCTCGTGAACCACTGATTCCTTCAGTCTTACCTCAGTATCCTTGGCAGGTGGTGGGTGCAGACATATTCCAGCTGGCAGATGCCCTTTACCTGTTGGTCGTTGATTATTACTCGCGCTATCCTGAGGTGATAAAACTAACAACTACAACTTCTACAGCAGTTGTCAACATCCTCAAGTCTATCTTCTCGCGACATGGGATCCCTGAGATAATGAGGAGTGATAATGGTCGCCAGTTCGACTCACAGGAAATGTCTGCTTTTGCCAGCTCGTACAGGTTCCAGCTTAAAACCAGTAGTCCACATTACCCTCAGAGCAATGGTCAAGCTGAGCGTGCGATCAGGACAGTCAAGAGATTGCTCAAAAAGTCTAGTGATCCACACATGGCCTTGCTTATCTACAGATCTACTCCACTAAACTGGTGTGGATACAGTCCTGCAGAATTATTGATGGGTCGACGTCTCAGATCTAATTTACCTCTGGTGAGAGAATAACTTGTACCTAGTTGGCCGTATCTCTCAGAATTTCGTCGCAAAGATCAGGAGTACAAGAGGAAACAGAAATTGAATTATGATTCGCGACATCGTGTTCGCTCACTTCCTTGTCTCCCAGATAACTCTCCCGTGTACATCAGGACAAAGGACAAACAAGTTACAGGCAAAGTGACCACAAGTACTCCTGAACCTCGCTCATATACCGTGGTTACACCGAATGGACAACTACGTCGAAACCGACATCATCTTGTCCCAGTCCCTGTTGATGAAGTTCCCCCAGTGACCACAAGTCAAGAGTCAGACACTGATACACAGTCAGCAACAATTCCTCAGCGCCCAATCATTCGTAGCCCCATTATGACCAGGTCCAAAACTGGTACACATATCAATGCTCCACAAAGATTGACCTTCTGAGAAGGGGAGATGTGGTAGAACTGAACCTTTATGTGTTAGTTTGTTGCGGCTCCATGAGTCGCCACCTTGGTTATGCTCATTGTATTGATTTACATGTCTTGTTAGTTAGTGTGTATATATTTTTGTTATGCAATAAGAAACTCAGTTATCTGCCACACTCTCTTGATAACACTACAAAAGTGGCAGTCTTCTTCGCAGGAGGCTTGGGCACTTGGAAGCAGCCTCTTTCGAGTTGTTTTTGGGTGGCATCGTCGATCATGCACGCACATCGCCAAGCTGTAAGTTGATTGTTCACATCACGCCTATAATGGGTGTGGTTAATGAGATGAGAACGCATGCGTTTTCATTTTCGTTTTTAAACTGTTTACACGACGACGCGTATTGTGACGGTCGAGACCCAGTGTGTTTCCATTGCTATCGTCACCGTGTAAACACAGCCTAATATAGACTAACAAAATCAGTTTGTATGCACAAAACAATCATATTTCATCTGAAACACATAGCATCACTGCTGTAGCCTTCCAACATACATGTTACAATGACTGTCCCTCGCCGGATTGCAGTATACGAGCTCGTTGCTTATCCACATGTACTGTATTATCAATGCCAGTTCTATCACTCAATTTCTATCAATGATACTTGTGTTTATTCACAAGTACCCAATGTACATGTACAGTAATACACTGTACACTGTTACTATGACTCACTTTATCTGTGGCATTAACTTGAGCTGTTGTTCGCTCAACCAGGTATTGTACAGTGGCTGTGTGACCTCTCAGAGCAGCATTCATCAGAGCAGTGGATCCACCCTGCACATGAGAAGAGTGGATCAATATAACACACATAAACTATTAACTGTCTCTTGTTTCTGGATACTACTGGGACCCACAGATGAGACAGGCACTAACCCCTTGACGTGACTAGTCTAATTAATATTCACAAAAAATGTCTCCATGTGTAAAATACGAGCACATTAAAGGTGATCAGTATTTACGGCACGCATGTTACTATGGGTAGTCTTCCTGAAAAACTAAAACAGCAGACAGATCGTTATTGCAAGCGCTTCTTGACAGCAACTAGTATAACAGAGCTCAAGAGGCTATCGTGCTTAAAAAATTATCGATATTGTGGTCTATGATCAACATTTTTTGGCATAAAATCAGCTTCTGTTGGGTTAATATTTCAGCAATGCAGGCTTCAGCGAAGCTACAATCTAGTAACAGAGCGAATTTTTCGATCGTGCTCCTAAAAAAGCATCGTTGCATGTTCATCAGCGTGGTTTTTCTGAAATATTATTTCTTACCGATATTGCATGTGTTTAGAAAATCTTTCTGTTACGGTGTAGCCCACATGTTCATGATCACGTACGGCAAAACAGCGTCCACCTCCAGCCTACAATAACAAGGTGTCATCATAGGAGCAGCACTGTTAGTCAGCAAGGCTAAGTATACAGTTGTATTTGCTATTTTAATGTGCGACCAGCCCCAAAGGTGTGAAAATATTTATTTTTCACAAAATTCCTTGTAACTTTAAGGGTGCACGCAACTAATTAATATTCACGGTGCTGCGCATTGCTATGGGCAGTGTTTTTGGAAAACTAAAGCAGCAGACAGAGCGATATTAGCAATAAAGCTAGTGCGTCTAGATAGCTACTCGTATCATGAAACTTAACGGGCTGGCTTGCTCGCAAGAACACGGAGAGACGCAGTCCATGATCGACGTGTTTATTCATAAAACTCACCAGTGAAGACTTGAATGAGCACAAGATTCCAGAAATGCAAATTTCAACAAAGCTACAATCTAGTAACAGAGCGATTTTTCTGCTAGCGCGCCTAGAAAGCGCCATTGCCCTTCGAGCAGCATGAATTTTCCCGTTTTTCTCGTTAGTGTGGCGTTTATTTAGAAAAATCGTTCCGTTACGGTATAGCCCACATGTTGGCGATCGCGTAAAGCTAAAAGACGTCCAGATCCAGCGTGCGATGGCGAAGTTTTATGCCAAAATGCGTGTTGGTTAGGGCAGCGCCATTGGAATGCTAGCTGAGTATACAGTTGCTATTGGCTGTGGTTTGTCGTGTAAACAGTTGCTAGAAAGTCAGGCACCTCTTTTTATAGTTCACCATCGATTCAGATGAAAAAGAGCTTGAGATATAGCAGAAGCCGTAATGTAAAACAGTTGCGTTGGGATTTTACTATTTTAGCCCACTAAAACGAAAGTTTACAGAACGACAGCTGGTTCAGCCAGCAATACAATTACAGCTGCGGCTTCTGCTGAAAACTTAGCTTTACTTATCGACTTCAAGTTGGCCAAGTCTGAGACGGCATGAGTATTACACTCGAGACTTATGGAGTAGCTAAGAAACAGTGTGCGTGGTTGTCTTCGTTTCACGGGCCTTTAACCCTTTAATTACTAAATTATCTTGCTGAAATTTTAACCTCGTAAATGCTGACCACTTCTCTCGTGAATATCTCGTGTGTCTTTTGTGCTACTGGTCTCAAATTTGCGTCCTTTTACGCCAGTGAGTAGCCGCAGTTGTCCACACTCAAGTCAGTCAATATGCCCCTCCCACTTCGAAAGTGAAGCCGATAAAGTGCAACGGCCTCGTCAAATTTTGCTCAAAGTTGGTGCTTTGGGGCTGGATACTGAAAAGTGCACACAAACAGCAGTGGTTTTGGTGAGTGCAAAATGTAGCCCAGATCATAGAGAATGCACAAAAATGTGTTTCCGAGCACCCTGAAGCCTTAAAATGTCCAAATTTTCTTGGCAGCCATTTTGTTTTTCCTAAAATGTTGTGAAATTTGCACTGAAGCCATAGAAATGCCGAAGCCATAACGTTTAGCGCAGGGGGCGCGCCGAAAACCGGTCAATTTTTTGTGGTTATTTGTATTCTTCAATTTAGCTTAATTTCAGAATATTTTAACACTTTTTGATGAAGTTATGGTGTCTGAAGTATGTATGTCGCCGCCACAATAGGGGTTAAAGGGTTAAACAGGCTAGAAAGCGCGCTGTTTGCTGGGAGACGATCACTGCTGATAGCCATTCCCCCACGTACAAGATCGTACATTGGACATGTAGCGCCATAGACTCTACAAGTCCTGTAGCAGTTATGATAACAAGCCACAGCTGTGGTTGCACAGCTAGCTCCTCCCACCATCTGGAATGCAATTAAAGTACAATGAATAGTAGCCTCGTCCCCAGGCCAATTTCTTAGGAAATTATGCCTGGTAACATTTGCACGCGCATGCGCGAAAGTTTAACTCTTTGTGTTCCGTGAAAGTAAATAAATGTATAACTTCACAAGCTTGTAATTTCCTAACTGTAGTTCTTAGCTTGCTCTGCGTTGTAATATAGACTCTCAACAAAGAATTCCTTCATTCAGCAAAGTTTAGTGCGTGCCGCAGCACTGGAGGCAAAGCTATGATTACTCTTCGTCTTAGACACAAGCACCGAGTACGTGTGTCTAGCCCTGTGTTACAGGAGCTATCCACGGTTAGTCTAGAGGACCATACGTACAGAAATTTTGGTTTTAGAGCTTTGCGGCCAGTTAACCGTCGGCTCTTACATTTGAGAGCGATGCACATCGAAGATCGAGAAAGCACAGTTTCAGCGTATAGCTACGATGCCTCTTCGGGCCCACGTCTTGGGAGTCCTACTGTGTCCACAGATATAGCTGTAAGCTGATGTTGAGTTCAGGACGCGGCTTACAAGAAGCATACTGTAAATGCATCTTTGTCATGTCAGCAACAGAATTGCCCCGCCTCTTACCCTGCCTATCTTTTGCATCGTGTATTACATAAACGGACCAGTTTACGGAAATAAATATAGCAAACATTACATGTAAATGTCCGATCGCGCAATTTGAGCGAAAATTGGCGCATGCGCGTGCAATTGTTACCAGGCCTTCTTTCAAAGGCCTGGGAACGAGGCTAAATGAATACCGTATAGCTGGAAATTTTTGTGGGAGAAAATTTTGGCGAATGCGTGAGATAGAGCATTTCACGAATAATATTTTCGCGAATCAGCACTATTGCCCTATCTTTGTCAACAGAAAACAAGACATTCGCGGATAATATTTTCGCGAATTGCCTGTAATTCGCGAAATTCGCGAAAATTTTCTCCCGCGAAACTTTCCCGCTATACGGTAGATAAACAGTATGTTTCATATCATTCTCTTATGATGCAGAAGCCTGACCAAAGGCTAGCTTTAGCTCACAGAAGTCTCCAGAAGCCTTGAATTGTGTGCACAAGTGATTTGTGTGGTCAAATCATACATTCATATTAATTAATTGCATTCCTTAGTGAAATAATACACCAATCTTTGCACTTAAATATCTCAGCAACCATTCAGTTTTCCTAAATTTTAGTTGAGGATCTCATTATTATTAACAAACTCAACAATATAGTCTAAAATGAAAGAAATACAAGAAGTGATTTTTGGGGCCGGTCCCACCTTAAACTGTTGCTATGGCAGCAGCAAAGTAATCATAGTGGCCACATGGTTGCTAGGTCTGACCACTCCTAAAGTGCAGTGAAGGTCAGCAATGAAGACACTAAACACTGTTCTTCCCCTCGAGAGCTATGCTCACGGTCTGGTACTACACAGCTCAGCAACAGCAGGCAAAAAATCTGAAAAACGGCACGCCACTTTTCAAACGCACTGTATAACAGTGTAACTGCAAAGCCTATTATTTACCGATGGGTTAGCATCTTCTGGAGTACCGTAGGCTACTAGCTTGGGTGCCTGAGTAGCTGGCTCTGATTAAAGTGCAAAAGAGTCTCACAACTTTTCAGGTTTTTCACAACATTTCAATGCATAACTTACAAACAGCTTTTCAGCCAAGTGCATAGTCTACAGCACTCCTCCAAGGACCATAAAGCTTAGCTGTCTTGAAGAAACCGCTTGCCTATCAATGCTGTTCGTACAATTTGGCGCAGCAAAACACAGCTGTTCCACCGAAGCCATTTACATTGCCATCATTCAGTGATAATTATATTCATTCAGTGGTGCATTGGCGTAACTGTTCTCCGTCACCTTAAACAAGCAGCATAATAATTATTATTCTTTTTCTCTTGAACATTATTAATACTGACAAGCAACAGCGTTAAGTGAGCATTTTGTACAACACAAATACAGGCTCTGTGATCAATTAGATTGGTCAGTCATACTCAAAATAACAAATGCAGTATTTGACATATGGCTAGTTATAGAACAAAGGTTAGTTTCATATTGTGCATGTTGCTTGAGAATGCTCAATTGCTCCTATCAAGGATACTAATGTTATCATGAGAAACCATTGAATTTTGAATACAGCGGAATAGGCGGCGGAAGCAAAATGAGAAAGGGTGCGCTAATATTGATGCGAGAAGCTCGACGCAAAAACTTTGGATAATTAATATTCATGAAATGCTCGTATTTTAATATTTTCGTACAACTCGAACACATGGCATCATCCTGATCCATGGCATCATCATGATCCTTCTAAATACGTGTCACTATTCTGTTACATATGCAGCTATTGCACAGAATATATAGCTTACTTCGTTAATAAATGCAAAAGTCAATGGGCCGATGTCTAAGGACTCAATCCAGCTAGCAACAGCAGCCTGCATCAAGGAACAGCGGAGCATTTTGTACCTAAAAAATGTCCTCATTAGCCGTATAGTGAGCGCGCGCCACAAAATTTGTATTACGACTATTGGGCATAGCCGGTTGATGATCGATATCTATGAATAAGCCGTAAATATTATTATTTACATTCTGATTCCGCTGAAGCGCCACCTTAATGATGCCAGTTATATTTATGGTCACGTGCACTAGACGCCTGTCAAAGCAGTGAGTCCACACACAGCGCTAGAGAAGACACCTTCCCCAGCTAGTGTTCCATCATTAGTGAGGTTTGAATGGATTATATTTGCTATGGTCTATGATTAAACAATGAATCGACAATTTTATAATTTAGAGCACTGTGGAAACCAAATAGATGCCCTCACACTACACAGCACTGGGAACATACATACCGTATAGTGGGAAATTTGGGGGGGAACAAAATTTCGCAAATGTGAGAGATAGAGTATTTTGCGAATAATAATTATTTACGTGAATCAGCGCTATTGGCCTATCTTTGTCAACTAAAACAAGACATTCGTGGATAAAATTATCACAAATAGTCTGTATTTCGCAAAATTGTTCTGCTGTACAGTATACCAAGAGTAAATAATGATAAGAGAGTATCGAACGCCGTATGGCCCCATAGAAACACTCTGTGCGAAGTAACGTGACAGGCACGTGATTCTATGACGCAAACAGATCTTGGTATGCCTAGTTGTGACGCAGGCGTCACGCCTCCCTCGATTGCTAGTGCAGTTATCGGTGATCGATGGCTATTAAAAGCTAGGCTGCACGAGACGCTCGAGTGAAACAGCTGCCTAGTCCGCGAGAGAAAACCAGCTGGAGGATTCCAGTGAAACGTTTTGCAGCCAGCCACGAGAAGACCGGCCTGCTAGTCTGTTCAAACGACGTCAAACTACAGTTTGTCGGTGAACGTTTCCCGTCCAGCTTGCGCAAGACTCGTCACGGTCACTCTGCTGGGATCATCAGGCGGTGTTCTCTTTGGGACGCAGTCTTCGAGTGGACTAGCTTGTCTTTTGGCCATTGAACGCTGTCGGTGTTTGTAGACTACAGTGCTAGCGAAGTAGTGGGAGTGGTACGAACCAGCGCTGCGTAATAATACGTAATTTTTCTCACGTGCCTGTCACGTTACTTCGCACAGAGTGTTTCTATGGGGCCATACGGCGTTCAATACTCTCTTATCATTATTTACTCTTGAGTATACCGGTTTATAAATCAGTAGACACCTCAATTCATAGTCTAACCCTTTTCTCCTTTCACAGCAGTTGTACTTAGCAGGGGCGTAGCCAGAAAATATAAATGGAGGTTTTGAAATCGCGCGCGGAGCGCGCGAAAAATTTTGCTAATTAATATTCATGAGCTTCATAGATTACACGTGATCGTATGATATGTACGCGTATGAAATTATACTTGCTGCGCACTTGGCTAGCTGTTCTGGCTGTGATCGCTTCATGGCTTAGCCTAATTAGGGAGGCACGGTAGTGACTCCCTATGTAGGGTTGAACGAAAAAACAAGATGGCGGATACATACAATGTATTAGCGTTGAAACGCTGATATTTCACCTGGTGATGAATTTTATACGTCCATAAACACTTAGATCTGCTCTCTGGCGTTGCCCCATCTTACAGTAGCAAGGAGATGGCTCGAAATTGTTACTAAAGTGACGAACCTGGAAACGGTGAAAATCTAGTCTTGTCATCTTCGTTTTCTTTCTTTCCACTCGCCTAGCACCTTTACACGAGCAGTGCCGAGACCAAAACACCCACGAACAGTCGTGAAATTCTCCTGGCAGGTGCCTTTTGAACTTTGTTTTTAGCAAAACGGCGATATACATTCCGCGAGTTCTCGATCGTGATCCATTGTCAGCTAAGTGTTAGACGCCATTAGTGTGATTGCGCAATACGCACGTGACCAAGCAGTGGCTAGCGCACGTGACCAAGCACTAGCTCGAGTATAGCCGCGCCGTATGGAACACGGAGAACACGTATTTGTCTGGAGTCGTCGAAGAACTGTAAGCTCGTGTAGGATCAACATTCTGCGCTCGCCAGATCATTATAACCGCCATATGATCTACAAACAAGTGTGGGCGGGGCTCGAATGCATGCCTAGCCTGCATGCATGCACTATGCGTAGGCGACCTGATATACAGCATAACAATTATTTTTAGCTACAAGTTTAAAATTGTTAATAAAGAAAAGCCATCGATAACAGGAAAACTAAACCAATGGTGGAAACAAAGACGGCTCAGTACATGCATGATATTGAACTGCACATCACTGAATAAGAAAAAAGGACACAAACAAGAAAATAAAAAGATTTCTATCGAAATCAAAAGGATGTAGGGTTGTGAAATGGCTGGTCCACAATGTAAACTAACAAGGAACAAGCATGGAATGGTAACACGATTGACTTGCTAACAGACCATAGATCCCTACATCAGTGGCTGTACATAAGAATGCACGTCAGGTGTCAATCAACAGCAACTAGCAGAACTAGATATAGTCAGCCAAAGCAGCCACTGATGTAGGGATCTATGGTCTGTTAGATATAGCAAGTCAATCATGTTACCATTCCATGCTTGTTCCTTGTTAGTTTACATTGTGGACCAGCCATTTCACAACCCTACATCCTTTTGATTTTGATAGAAATCTTTTATTTTCTTTAGCTCATATAAACCAGCTGCTTCAGATAAGGGCACGTGGTTTAGCTAGCTAATTTACTATGAATACTCATGAATACTAATTAAGTGGGGCGACAAGGGGGGTTTCCGGAAACCCTGGAAACCTATCCTGCATACACGCCTGCTTAGTAGCTACACCTTTAATCAACCATGTGCATGTTAGAATCACAACAAAAATTAAATGATGTTTGTCTGCACTTGAGCTAACTGATTGAACATTAATATTCAAAGATTTTCTGTCAATCAAAAATCATTGTCAAGAAACTTTCTGTCTAGTATACATACAGTATAAATGAACAGATTTCACAAAACCATCGGCGTGTTGCACATTGTAGAGTTAGCTCCTTAGTTATATGGCTTTCAGAATTAGGAGCTTTGCAGCTAAAGCCAACCTGCTTGCTATTGAAACTGTACTGCTAAACAGAAGACAGCAAAGTGCTGACCACAAGAACAAGGTGTGTCAAGTGGGTGTGACCATGAACACGAGTAGGTATCCATTGCTCTTGGCTTTGATAGGCTTTTTCTTGACATGTCTACGCACCCCCAGAGCTGTCCTGAAGTTTAGATGGAATCTACAAGTACCTAGGTAGTCAACTATGGGCACGTTTGTCGTCAGAGAGGTCCAAGATGGCCGCCAAGGTGAGCCAGCCATACATAACTCGAGAACGAAAGCACTTTAGCAAAATCCACGAGTCACATTGCAAGCCATTGTCATGCTAAGCCTGTTTATACCTTTACCGAGTTTCATAAGTGAACGATGGTCTCTGCAGCTCGATGGACAGAATGAACGACAAACCAAGTACCGTAACCCTCGCGCATGCGCCGAGGGTTAATTACAGTAGATTAGTAATAGTAGCAGATCTAGTACAGTACACTACACACAATGAGAATGGACTAGCGGGAGACTCACCCAATCATCCTTCCAATTAGGATCACCACCTCTCTCCACAGCAGAGCGAGCCTCCTCTAGTCTACCATCAAGACAAGCATCGTTCAGCTTCCTATTCTGTGTGAGTAGAGCACACAGAGCAGCACCAACACTCTCACACACCCTCTCCACACACTACTGTGGTCCTGCACTATAATACACAGTAGTTCTGCTGCCTAGTCAGTAATACAGGCTTTATGATGCTAGTGTGTATGAGCTACCTAACTAACACTGATTGTAGACTACAGACGACTAGTCATTACTAACACACTCTCTCACTCACCAGCTCCCTCTGCTGTGCCCAGGTTAGGCTCATGATCGCGGTGCCCGATGATGATATAGTCTGTGTACGAAGCAGCTAGCACAGCTAGCAACGAGCCGAGCTATAGCTAGCGGCTACATGAAGAACCAGCACATTCCTTTCGACCACCAGCCCGCCCCTCAGTACTGCGCATGTGCAAGAAGCTAGTACTACAACTGGCTTACTGCAGTAAAGACGAGTCTAGAGACTATAGTGATAAGCTGTGTGAGTTCAGTAGGAAATAAAGAAATCTGATATCAGCTGAGAGAGATCTGTATTCGTGAACGGTCTCATAATTGTGTTGTGATCAGCTTGTTGGTGGTGGTGCAGCCTGCTCATTCAGCTCCACCTCTATCTCTCCTCACAGCTAGTATCATGGCTTCCTCTCTACCTGTACGAGGGATGAGATCAGAGGAGCTGGAGCAGCTACAGCTACTGGTGCAAAGAGTATAGTAGCTGCAGTTTTCAAGTTTTATTCTTTCCTAATCTATTGGTCTAAATGTAGAGCTAGCTTCATCACTACTTGCTGACAGCAACACATGACACACCCATCATATCAATATCCCGTAACATTAAACAACTGTATCATAATATTTATTGAAACATTAATATTGAACTATGAGTCAGTGGTGGGCGGGGCATCAGGAGCTTTGAAATTAGGCAACAGACCTGTGATTGGAACGTGTACATACATATAAAAGAGAATAGGTGTGGTAGTCAATGAGGCCACACCTCTTTTTCTTGATTGTTTGATAGCTCTAGCAACCTTACGTTGCATCTTACGACAGATCCCTAACACACACAGAGAGAGAGAGAAGGAGTAACAATGAAACACAGCAAGCTAGCTCTTTGACACTTAGTACCAGCTAGATATTAGCATTAGCAAGTCAGTAATGTCTGATCACTGAACTGCTAAAACGGTACATATCTCTATCACTCATGGATAAAGAAGAGGCTTGATCACAGCATAGTGTGGTATAGTACTGAGGTGGAGTGGTTTGAATGGAGGCACAGCTAGCTAGGGACAGTCAGATCAAGACTAAACTATTGCACATTTAGATCATGGTGTAAGCAGCTAAATAACTGTGAAGTGACTGGTAACTATTCTGTCTCTTATTGAGCTTCTCACTGTAACAGATCTGTGCTGGACTAATAAACCATGTTATCTCACAATGCAATATATTGTGGTTGAAAGAAGTGTCATTTCACGACCACTACAGAAACACAAGATACACTAGTAATAGATACACAGAGTGTGTGAGTGACATGTGTGATACCTCTCTCGACTAACCAATTCGACCACACCCACCTGTTTGTCGTCTATTGTAGAGGTACCCAGCTGGACTCAGGAACTGGCGCAGCAACAACACACTCTACGCACACAGCATAATAACACAAGCACGTCACTATGACGTCATTACCGTGAAATCAAACCGTTCCATTTTGTTCTTGCACAAAGGGCACCATCGCTGTACATGCAGTAGTGAAGGGATCACGTGATGCACTACAGAAGCTTATTTACTCGTCTAGTTTGGAACTGACCCGTTCTACGTCTGTCTCAGTACTAGCCTGAGCTCCTCGGGTTGTGACAGAAGTCGACAGCGTGCGAACAGCAACGAGATTACGATAACAAGAGCTTAGCTGCGCGCTCACTCTCGCCATGTGCTTGAAGTATCCGGCATCAAATCCGTAAATTGTTTGTAATAACAATGACAATAATGATGAATACAATTATACTCTTTTCAGTGACTATGTACTTCTACAGTAGTTTGTGTGGTGTGTTCGTGTGACTGTGGTGAGGGAGAGGGAGATTGTGAGTGTTGTGATGGTGAAGCACTGCCTGACGAAGTTGTTGAGGTGGAGGATGAGTGTCTACTGTGTCCTCTCCAGTGGGGTGTGGCTGAGGCGGAGTCAACTCGCTGCATACATGTGGGGCAGGTTGGTGAGCGCAGCAACCAGTCATCAGCACAACGAAGATGATAGTAATGCATACAGGGAAGGAGACGGATAGGATCACCACTCATGTAGTCATTCATACAGATAGGACACCTGGAGAGAGAGAGAGAGAGAGAGAGAGAGAGAGAGAGAGAGAGAGAGAAAGAGAGAGAGAGAGAGAGAGAGTAAAATCAGTACAATACTTGCATGTATAAAGAAAGAAAAAACAGCTGTCACACAACAGTTTATTTAGATATTTTTTTGAAACAAAACGATACTTGTAACATAAACTAGACGAAAACAATGAACAACCAAACCATCATTACATACAAAGATGCAACTATACAAAATAATGGTTTATTAGTTGAAAGCACACAAATTCTTGGGACTTGTAACTTGTGAATTCCCAAACAATATTCAAAGACAGTGCTTTACAACTAGGCAGTTTCAATGGCTTGTACTGATACAGCTTTCACTAGGAACAAGAAACTAATTCATCTTTTGAGGAAAGACATGTGTGTTGAAGTGTAGTCAACCAGTTATCAATACTACCACCAAATGTATCATACACATGGATCACAAGCTGTGGTTACCATAGCGACAGCATGTGTCAACAAGCGCTCAATTTGTGTACACTTTCATAATGTACACATTCCTGTTTGTACAAACACTGGATAATTAGCCTCTAGTTATTTAACCAATGGTCAGTTTGTATTGCCATGGGGATGAAAGTGATCTGATGTGTGACAAGATTTGTGGTCAGCAAAGCATGGACCAGTGCCCAAAGCATACACAACATGACAATAGGGAATCTATACATGGTTGCAAATTCCTAAAAATTAACACAAGATCTGGCACAGTGCAGCTTGTCAATGCTGACTGTGGGAACACACTGTATATCGATTTTGTGCACTCACTCTCTCTTCTCTGATTTCTCGCTCCTCTTCTCGGCTGATTTTCGTCTCTCATGATAGTGCCCGACTGGTAGACTCTGTATCAGTGTCAGTCTAGTGACTAGTTGTATCTTCTGTGCTTCAGTGAGTACATACACTCTCGGCTATAGGGAGAGAGGGCGATCAGTGAGCTAGCTGTGTGGGAGGTACCACACATATGGTGATGTGTGTTGATATGTCAGTGGGATACAAAATCACTTCAAAGGCACCAAACATGCTATGACACTTGTATGGTGATGCAGCTCCTTCCTGGACACACACTAGAAAGGCACTGATATATCAATTTGGCAAAACTATGCTGTACTTGGTAATGACACTATACAGCACAGCATGACACACATGGAATGCAACGGATATGTACACACAGATCAGGCCATGATGATCACGAGGCCGTCCCCGCTGGGAATTATCACTGTCAGCTGTAGTCTACGCAGTGCAGATGCGCTTCCGGAGTGACCTCACCCAGTTCTTCCTGGAGATTAGCAACAAAGCTAACCTATCATACCCGCGCGCACCTGCATTGAGCTACGTCATACTATTACTCCACAGCATCACTACTAATGCTAGATCACTATGGTCACGCATCAACACCACAGGCGATAACAACACGACAGACAGAAGCGAGGCAGCGCGTGACAGCCGGGCACGCTTAGCTGCGCGACAAAGACAGCATGTGACACAGTATTCATGATCACAGCAGCGATCGACAGAGTGACAAAGAGCTTGTGTGATGCTCGCTAACCTGGTAAGGCGGTGGTGGTCCACGAGGTGTGTGGTGGTCACCTCCAGCTAGTAGCGCATCCTCTGCCTCGTCAGTTGACTGGGTCGACACACAGTTACACTTGTTCCCCATTACGATACGACACGACACAAGGAGAGTAGATCAACAAGTCACTAACGATCGATCGCTGTAGAGAGTAAACGTACAGAAGAATTCTTGCAGAACAGATGAACGCACGCTGTGGTTTTATAATGTTTACGAGCTGCTTTCAATTAACGAGCCACACCTTCCAACTGACGTCATGTTGAAGCTCCGCCCATTCAATATCACGTGATCGAGTCGCGTGGAGCTGGCTGTAATGGCGCTATCTACTAGTGCTACCAGTGTTGCCGGAGACACGAGAGGGGACATGATGGAGAGCGCGGGACGACTGGTGGACAAGCACGTCAGCGCAGACCAGAGCTTCTATGAGCTGAGCGGGTTGCTGCGAGTTGCGACACACAGTAAGCACCGCCCCCTCATGTATGGTAGTAGTACGAGTATTAGCTCAATATGGTGTCCATGCATAGAGTGTATTAGGCAGTCTTGAGAAAAATTTAAATTTCACTACTTTGACCTTTACTGTAAACCTATCAATTGTAACCCCACTCCCCTCCCGGGCGAGGGTTTGGTGAAATTCAGCCCATGGGTGGGGATTTCGAACTATGCATGTGCGAATTGCAGCACCAACGGCAGATCGGTTTGTGAGCGTTAGATCATTCAAGGGCAGGATCATATCATTTGCCAAAGGCCCCATACCAAGGGATAGGATTTGACATAATGGCTTGCCCCACGGGTGGGGGATTTAAATGTTAGCTAGATCATATCCCCACTATGCCCCACCTCACCTGGAGGGGGGTAGTAGCAGATGGGTGCATTATCTGTGTTGATAGCGTTGCAGTGTGCGGTTGAAGTGCACAATAGCCGCTTCATGATGTGTGTATATATGAACAACACACATAGCAGCGTCGAAGGAAACAGCTCTTTTCCTCATTTCTCAGTTACTATTCTGCATCCTTAGAGTCATCATATTCAGTTTTTTCGTCAGAGCGTTGTCACTGCTATAGACTGTATGGGGGCTTTCACATGCCAGATCTCTGAATTTTATTCCCACAAACAAAATTTAATAACCAGCGACTTTGGCTAGAAACCGCACAACATGATCCCAGATAATATGAGCTGAACACATTAGTGTTATCACATGATGTCAGTAGTGTTATCACATGATGTCAGCAGTGTTATCACATGATGTCAGTAGTGTTATCACATGTTACATTGCCCAATGAATGGTGAGCTTGCATTAGCTCTGAGGTCACAAAAATTTTTACAACTGCAAAAATTTTGTTGTATAAAAATTGCTACAATTGAGGGCATGTGGTTGGACTAATGTGGTTGTTGGTAGTGACAACAAGTCTGAATGATTGATGGTTGACAATGCAGGCATCTTGTTCTCTGTCAGTAGATAATGGTGTCCATCAGGTTGTGTTTGTCAATGTACTGGATCACAGCTGCTTTCGAGCTATGAAGATAACTTCCCAAAATACTCAGTTATAGAGCTCCCTGCTTTACGATGCCAAATTATCGCATACCAAATGCACAATATAATACTTTCCTAACAGACCCGGGCTTTTATTTGAAGTCACCAAGTATAATTATTATTATTCTACTAATATCTACTGTTGTAGTATATTAATCACAATTTTTAATAGGATTGTACTCAAGTGTAATATATAGTTTTAAGTTTATTGTGTTAGTGATCCTCGTATGTGTCTACACACTGGAGCTGTGCTGTTTAATGGTGTTGTAGTTAGGTGGTTTTGAGCTGCCCTGTGCCGTGATGTTGTCAGCTAGCCTCTGGGATGACTTGTTTCTACAACAGTCTAAAGAGAGAGGGAGGGAGGGGGAGAGAGAGAGAGAGAGAGAGAGAGAGAGAGAGAGAGAGAGAGAGAGAGAGAGAGAGAGAGAGAGAGAGAGAGAGGGAGGGAGGGAGGGAGGGAGGGAGGGAGGGAGGGAGAGAGAGAGAGAGAGAGAGAGAGAGAGAGAGAGAGAGTGGGGGCCAAAATATTAGTGCATCAAACATTGTGTTATCATTAGTTCCCTCAGAATACAAAAAAAATCACCTGATCGCCACACATTAGAGCATGTTTTCTTGCACATCAGAGAAATTGACTCCCAGTAGCATACTGCAGTTATCAACACTCCCAATAGGAGCACTACTGCACCTATTGTGGGCAGCACGATAATCAGTATTGTTTCAAGAAAACTATCTGGAATGAGAGAGATCAGTAATACTGAGTGGTCAGTCGGTAATGGCTTACTGGTGCAGTTAGTGCTGTTTATGAACTGGAAGTTCTTGCACCTTTTTTTATCAGAGAGACACTTGACACCGTGTGTATTGATAGGCTCCTTGCACCACACGCACTACAGTATAAGGGAGGAAGAGTATACCACTAGCAGAGAGAGAGAGTAGGATGAACTGAAGACTGTTTGAATTTTGTTAGAGAGATGAATTTTTTAGGACCACACACTCACACACACACACACACGCTCATACTCTCTCACACACATAGTGCTAGCTCACTTCAGCCTTGATGCATGACTTGCAGCCAGCTGCATTGTGTTTAGCACATTCAACGTCTCTGCTGTTAGTGAGTTCATTGTTAGGTACACCTGATGATGATGATGATGATAGGGCGGGGCCTAGGGTAACAACCAGTACTAGTAGGAGGAGAGTTGCCGCCATCATGACAATAGTGGGAAGGAATGATGTAGGATCAGCTACAGTACGTGAGCCAGCTGCAAGTCAACCACAAAATTTTAATGCTCAAAATTTTGAATAAAAATTTGCAAAAAAAATTGAATAAGCATAATCAAGTTGTTAGCTAAACCCATAGTGTCAGTGATGAGTGCTATTGACCATTAGTAGTATAGTGTGCTTTAGTGCTGTGTGGATTAAAATTTGTTGACTACACAAATTTAACAAATTTGTATGAGGTAAAGTTGTTTATCAACCTGTCATATCCCTCCCCCTCTCATAAATTTTTGAGTAGTTATTCAAATTTTCACACTCAGTGGTGCTCAAACTGCTGTGATGTCACTAAACAACATGTTATGATGATGAGTGAGTCGCTCATTGTCTGCTACTAGTGGTAGAGTTAATGTGTCTAATCCTCTGAGTCAGTGTCTTTATTGATCTTTTGATACATGACACGGTCTACCTGATCATTCTCTTGTTGATCCTAGAGAGAGAGACATGCAGTGCGCCTTCACACAAACAGTACCTCAGTATTGATGCATGGTTCATAGCTGGCTGCATTTTGTACTGCACAGAATAGCTCTTAGTCTATATCTGATGGGTGATGATAGAGCTAGCTAGCTAGCAATAGACACTATACTAGGCTTGAGACAATTCGGTTCCTATTAGAGCCCACTTAGAGATAACGTAACCATGGGCCTCACTTCATGATAAGACTATAGTCTGATAGTATCATGATGCATATTTGTTTCCATATTTCATGCTGTATGCTCATCTCTTCAGGGAGTGCTAATGCCAGTGGATTCAATGATTCGGATTACCCCATCCTGAGCTCATCGCTACCGGCACTAGGAGACATGCCGCTACTGGGCGGAGTCAGCCACACCTCCCTACCTCCTGAACTAGTCACACAGTTTGATAGTATCCAACCACACCCACTGACATGTAGCTGTTCATAATAATTATTTTCATGAGAGATATTTTTCTCATGTGTACTGCAGTACGGTTTAAACATGGAGTTAAAAGTGTAGAGTGTCACCTTCATGTACTGTGTTCAGTCACTGTTGTCTTTATTCACACGATGGAGGATGATCAGAGACTGAACACATTAGTGCATGAAGGTGACACTCTACACACTTTACTTCATTGCTGAACCAGTACATTTTGTAAAGCAGATTACAGTATTGTTCAGTGTTTCTAGCGTCCACACACTTAGTACAATATTTCTTGACTCGTGTGTGTGCTAGATATGCAGTGTAACTGTGCTATGGGTCTATTGCCAGTCATCAGGAGGGCGTGGCTTACCATCGATAACACACTATACATGTGGAACTATGAGAATGGGTCAGTCAGTTAATACAGGGTTGCTACAGGGTTAATACAGGGTTGCTACAGGGTTAATATAGGGTTGCTACAGGGTTAATACATTAGGAAAGATATTGCTGTATTGACTATAGCTTATTTTTATCCATAATGCATTCTTCACACTGGTGTATTACTGTGTCTTCTATCTCTCTCTCCCTCTCTCTTCTCTCCCTCCCTTCCTCCCTCCCTTCCTCCCCTATCTCTCTCCCTCTCTCTCTCCCTCTCCCTCCTCCCTCTCTTTCTCTCTCTCCCTCTCTCTCATAGGAAGGATGTTGCATATTTCGATGGCCTAAAGGAGACCATCCTCTCAGTGGGCCTAGTGGTTCCCCGTCCTGGTGTATTCCAGGATCATATCTTGTTCCTTCTCTGTCTCACTACACCTGTTGAACTGGTCATGCTAGGAATTAGCTTCACTAGTGAGTGCCGGTAATATTGTAATGTGTCCTCTTAATTAGAGATGTGTTATGGCCGTGTGTACAAAAGATAGTTGTTGACAGATCTATTAGTTTTTCACAGTTTCATTTCAACTGTTAAAAAGTCAACATGATGATTGTATCAAAAATGTCCTGTAAACACCAACTTACTCTAATTCCCATCAAAATAGCTAAACCACTCTATATACAAAGCATTTTATCGATATTTTACTAATGTTTTCCTCTCACTCTCCCTCTCACTCTCTCACTCCCTCCCTCTCTCTCCCTCCCTCTCACTCTCTCCCTCTCTCTCTCCCTCTCTCTCCCTCCCTCTCTCTCCCTCCCTCCCCCTCTCTCTCTCCCTCCCTCTCTCTCTCTCCCTCCCTCCCTCTCTGTCCAGGTGGTGGTGGTGATCCATATAATGAGATGCATCTACTACCTGAGGCATTGTTCAGCTTACCTACTGACAATGTTAGTATGATCAGTATAGTAGGAACTGCGACAGGAAGGGTGCTCATGGCAGGTAAAGATGGCTGCCTGTACGAGATCAAATACCAGGTGAGTGTAGATATCTGTAATCAGGATGTTGCAAACATTACTGAATTTTGTATTTATACTAGTTCCTTTAATTTAATAGCCTCAGTTTCCTTGTCTGCATCTTTGATTTCCTTTGTATTGCTATGTATAATTATGTTAGTGATATTTCACTAACATACATATTATGCTGTGTGTGTGTGTACGTGTGTCTGTCTGTACATGTCTGTAGCTAGAACAAGGAAAGGAAGCTAAGGCACCAGTTCTCTGTGTGACCTGTCCAAAATCTGTTTAAAAATTATCCGTTTTTCCTTTGTAGTTTTAGGCTACAGAGGGAGTGCATCGTGACTTTCTCCTTTGCCATTATGTTTGTAATTAACTCTCTCTCTCCTTCTCTCTCCCTCTCTCTCCTCCCTCCCTCCCTTTCTCACTCTCTCCCTCTCTCCCTCTCTCTCTCTCTCTCTCTCTCTAGGCAGAGGATGGTTGGTTCAGTCGTCGCTGTAGTAAAATCAATCACTCCATTTCAGTGCTATCCTATTTAGTGCCCTCTTTTTTGTCATTTGCTGATGAAGGTAATTTAACATTAATGGGTGTGGTTACTAACTCAAGCCCCACCCCTCAGACCCATTGGTTCAGCTGGTTGAAGATGGTTCCCGCAACATATTATACACAAGAAGCAGGAAAGGAACGATACAGGTATGATGATGAACATAGAGCATGTGATATGGTCCGTCCTTGTCACTGTAGGTATATGACCTGGGTCACTATGGTCTGTCTACCAGCAGAGTGTGTGCCATATCACATGATAGCATCGTGTATAGGGCATGTGAGTCACTCAGGTGAGTACTCACTCACTCTCTTACTCACTCACCCACTCACTCTCTCTCTTACTCACTCACCCACCCACTCTCTCTCTTACTCACTCACTCACTCACTCACTCACTCGCTCACTCACTCTCTTACTCACTCACTCACCCACTCACTCACTGACTCACTCACTCACTCACTCTCTTACTCACTCACCCACTCACTCTCTCTCTCTTATTCACTCACCCACTCACTTCTTACTCACTCACTCACTCTTCATTCTCTCATCTCTCTCTCTCTCTCTCTCTCTCTCTCTCTCTCTCTCTCTCTCTCTCTCTCTCTCTCTCTCTCTCTCTCTCTCTCTCTCTCTCACTCTTTCTTTCTCCTATATATATATATCTCTCTCAGGAGTAATGACCGGTCTCTCATCAGCTCATTCGTCCACATGGCTGTCATCCCTACCTCTGAGTCCTCCACCCTCCATCTTGTAGTAATCACACAGACTGGTGTCCGTCTGTACTTCACGACCACACCACATGGGATCTCATGTCGTCCCTCTATCCTAGCCCTCGTGCACATCAGGCTAGCCCCTGGCTTCTCTCCATCAAGAAACACAGCTAAACCAGGCAACACTGTGCAGAGGGCATTCTATAGAAAAGGTCGGCAACAAATGAAGTTGATAGCATTTTCACTATCGATCTCTCCCTCGCTCTCTCTCTCCCTCCATTCTCTCTCTCTCTCTCTCCCTCCATTCTCTCTCTCTCTCTCTCTCTCTCCCTCCATTCTCTCTCTCTCTCTCTCTCCCTCCATTCTCTCTCTTTCCTTCTCTCTCTCCCTCCCTCCCTCCCTTCCCTCCTCCTCTCTCTCTCTCTCTCTCTCTCTCTCTCAGGTTGTCTTCTCTTGTCGTGTAACCATGGCGCTGGTAGTGGTGATACTATCTGGCTCATGGACCCAGACCCATTCCCGTTCCCACCCATGCAGACACTAGTAGAGGCTCATGTCCAGCACCCACTCCCAGGTACCCATACCATGTATAGTTGAGCTACAGTACAATAGCAGCTAGTAGGAGCAAATCTAACACTTCTGTCATTTTGTGTCTAATCCGTTTGACTGTGTTGTACTGTCTCTCTGTGTGTGTAGGTGGTACGTGGGCCATAGGTGAGTGTATAGAGGCTGGTGAACTAGAGGCAGTGGACAGCAACACACCATTACCACCTACTGTAGTCAACCAACACTCAATACCACAGAGACGATTTATTATACTAACAACACAGGTAAGGAAGGAGGGTGAGTGAGTGAGTGGGTGAGTGAGTGAGTGAGTGGGTGGGTGGGTGAGTTGGGTGAATGAGTGAATGAGTGAGTGTGTGAGTGAGTGAGTGAGTGAGTGAGTGAGTGAGTGAGTGAGTGAGTGAGTGAGTGAGTGAGTGAGTGAGTGAGTGAGTGAGTGAGTGAGTGAGTGAGTGAGTGAGTGAGTGAGTGAGTGAGTGAGTGAGTGAGTGAGTGAGTGAGTGAGTGAGTGAGTGAGTGAGTGAGTGAGTGAGTGAGTGAGTGAGTGAGTGAGTGGTTGGGTGGGTGGGTAGTGTGCAAGCTATCTTGTCCAATCTCTCTCTCTAGGGTAGCTTCATACTGACCAAGCCTCGTCCAGTGGATCAGCTCAGTTGGTTGCTGGACCAGTATCGTACCGGTTGCTGTGAGGCCGTGGAGCAGTTCTTTCATCTTCACAAGCAGACACAAGCCTGCGCCATGTGCTTGATACTAGCCACTGGACCAAACAGAGAGGTTCAGTGATACACAGTTGTACTATAATTATTGCTTTGTTGTTTACACTTTACTGAAATAAAAGGAAGTCATTACTCATGTTCATTCTTCCCTCCCTCCCTCCTCTCCCTCCTTCTCTCCCTCCTTCTCTCCCTCCTTCCCTCCCTCCTTCCCTTCCTCCTTCCATCCTTCTCTCCCTCCTTCCCTTCCTTCTTCCCTCCTTCTCTCCCCTCCTTCCCTCCTCATCCTTCCTTCCCTCCCTCCTTCCCACCCTTCCTCTCTCTAGCTTGCTAGTCTAGCTACTGAGGCGTATCTCAAGTATGGTGGTGAACCTCATTTCATCTTCCCCACCACTATCGGTCCCCAAAGCCCTCTATCAGTCTCCAGTCCCTTCTCGTCATACCAATCCCCTCAACCCGGCTATGTCACCTTTCCCTCCACTCCACCTGGCACCCTGGGAAGAGCCGTTCTTGGTCCAGAGGTACAGGCATCGGGAAGACAAGAGGGGCTCTCACTCTACCTAGCTAGACTACTCAGACCTCTGTGGGAAGCAGAAATGGTGGTCACTGTACCGCCTGAAAGCTATGGACAGCAGGAAAAGGTAAAACGAGCCTGTGTGCAAGTAGATTGATTGGTAAAAAAAATAAAAAGAGAAGGGGGCACCCGGATTTGAACCAGGGACCTCTCGATCTGCAGTCGAATGCTCTACCACTGAGCTATACCCCCGACTCGATACTAGTACTTACCGGCTGTTGTATTTAAAGCTGTGGTTTCTTATGTAAACATGTCTGTATTTTCTACAGTTGAAAAGTGCTATCGACGTGAATGACCTAGCAATACTAGCAGAGATGTTGTGCGACATAAAGGCGTTCCTGGACCGCAACATGCAGTTCCTAACGACAGCATCTACTGGTGACTCATCAAAGTAGGTCATGAATAGCATTATGTATGTGTGTATAATAATTATGCCATGCGGTAGTCATGGCATATTTAGGGTTGGGCGGAATTCAAGATGGCGGCTACACTTAGGCTAAACGCAATAATTCACGTATATCTTGGCTGTTGACGATATTAGGGGTATTTTAACTACCTAGGGGCTATCCTAAGAGGTAAGCGCTTACAATGAGTCTACTAAGAAAGACTATAAGGCCAGGTGCTATGGGCATGAAAAGATGGCGTCTCGCCTGGAGGCACGACTACGGCACTGCCATATCTTCGCCGTACGGGCGTTTCAAGCTAATCTAACGTTCTGAAGCTCTTTGCACGATTTGTGCGATTACAAAGAGACCTTCAGAAGCAAAAGAGACCAAGTCTAAGGTGGTAAACCAGAGTTCACGTGGTCACCCGTTTGTTCATCTTCTTTCTTCTTCTTCTTCTTCTTCTTCTTCTTCTTCTCCAGCCAGCCTAGGGCCGTGGCGAGTGAACTATTCAAGACAAAACCTACACAGAAACTACACTAGTCGTTGGGAGCAGTGCACCTGATATCTATTTAAGCCTAAAACACTAGCAGAAGCGAGTATTTTCAAGAAAACAGCGATTTTTGGTCCATAATCAGACTCCATTCCATCATTCTGTTTGAACTCCGTTACTAGGTTACGCCTACTCGCGCACGCCCGTGTATGTAATTATTCTAATACAAGCGCACCTTAGTACAAATTGCATCATGGCTTGAAACCGAGCTTGAAACGCGAGTCATGCTGCCACTAGCAGTGTTCACAGCAGACAACGAGCAAATCGTCACTGTTACACCGGATTTGTCTGTTCAGGCTTGTAAGAATGCTAGCTTAAGTTTAGCTAATGTTGCATGGTACGTGTTGCATGCAGTGCAGACTGACTCGCTGAGAGTCGATTGAGTGCATTGCGGAGCTGCCCGGCACTTAGTTCTCTTTATACACTGTATTAGCATAAGTGCCAACTAAGTCATTAATAAAAAAAGAAAAGAAACAAGTAATAAAAACATTTTAACCAAAATGGAAGAGATTTAGGGTTGCTACATTTATCGAAAAAGTATGGAAACAAGAGTTTGAAATGAAAAGAATTGTAACAATAGCAGTGTAATGCTACCTCCCTAAATTAACTGCTTTCGATAGTTGTGGTTAATTTAATAGGGAGGTAGCATTACACTGCTATTGTTACAATTCTTTTCATTTCAAACTCTTGTTTCCATACTTTTTCGATAAATGTAGCAACCCTAAATCTCTTCCATTTTGGTTAAAATGTTTTTATTACTTGTCATGAATAATGTTGTGTCTATCATTGCTGTATGTGTTTGAAGAGTCAATGAATATTGTTATTGTGTGCATCATCATGGTTGTACTGAGATCAAAGAAAACATTGTGTGTGTATCAAATTGATACCTCTCTCTCTCTCTCCTTTTCTCTCTCTTTCTATCTTTCCCTCTCTGATCTCTCTCCCCCCTCCCTCGCTCTTTCCCCTCCCTCTCCCCCCTCCCTCTCTCTCTCTCTCTCTCTCTCAGGGTGTCTAGTCCTGCTAACATGCATCAGAGGATGCTTCAGTTCATGAGACCAGATGGCATGCCAACTGACAGTCCATCACAAGCTCAACAATCACTACACAACAAATATAGAGGTATGTATCATAGCTAGTTAGCCAGACTTACAGGATTAGTATAGAGGTCATAGCTACATGTTAGTTAGCCAGACTTGCAGGATTATAGCCTCCCTCTCCCTCCCTGTCTTTATCTCTCTCTCCCTCTCTCCCTCCCTCTTTCTCCCTCCCTCCATATCTCTCTCTTCCCCTCTCTCTCTCTCTCGTACAGCTGAGGCATATCTGAAGGAGCGTGTCAGTTTGAACAACCTGTACCATCTCATCACACGATGCTGTGAGTGCCTGTTGCTATGGAAACTGCTGTGTGAACATCAGTTTGATATTGTGGTGTCAGGATTGGACAAGGTAACCACACCCACCATGATACAGTGTAACTATTGTGCATTTTTGACATGTAAAGTATTTATCAATAATTTATGTTAAATTATGTTCTGGTGTGTCTATGTGTTGGGATAATTGCAGACTGAGAATTAGCTCTAATCTGAAATTATTTTAATAAAATTTAATTGAGAAACGACATACATGTATCTGAGACTATTGATCACTCGATGGTGCAATGTGCACTGTATTGTCCATGAACTAGTTGGGTGATGGACCTCATTTGAGGTCCACATGTAAGTAGGCGTTGATAGCTGATTGTTATTCAACAGTATACTGGTATCAGTGATCAGCTGTCAGTACCGGACCAGCGGAAAACACTGAATACGGAACGAGAACAGAATCAAATTAAATTTTATGCCGTTAAAATTGCAAACACACAAACATTCTGCGTGAAGCAACCATAAGCATTCTAAAGCACTCCATTCTTCTTCAAGATAATTTATTCTCATAGTATCGTTTCCAAATGCGATAATATGACAGCTTTGGATCGAACGTATCACCTAGATCATCAATGCTTAAAACACGCTAGCAGGGGGTCTGGGAGCACACCCCCACACACTAGCAGGGGGTCTGGGAGCACACCCCCACACACTAGCAGGGTAGTCGGGGGGCACACCCCCACACACTAGCAGGGGGTCGGGGGCACACCCCCACACGCTAGCAGGGGGTCTGGGGGCACACCCCCACACACTAGCAGGGGGTCTGGGGGCACACCCCCCAGATGTTGGATCCAAAATTGACTTTTGCATCACTTTTGTGTGTACACAACCTAAGATATTGGAGTAGAACGAATATACCCAGACGACAGTTGGGTGCACCATACGTACTAGATGAATACTATTTTGATCATAATTATTATACCTGAGATAGTTGACATAACCATATCATACTGGATGTATTGATATCGATGTATTTGTAACACAGTCGTGAACTTTGTGTTTAGAACAATTGATTATGCAGAGCACGAAATAAAAATTTTAGGTGCTCAGACATAGTGTCTGAACATATTCAGTTATGTTCTGCCATTGACGTATTTTGATCTGACATTAAAAATTTTTGAAAAAATTATTGTCTACACATTCTAGTTAGTTAGTTAGGTGGTAATACACTCATTGAGTCATTCTAGTTAGTCAGTTAGGTGTTGATGATCCACTCATCCCAGTCATCTAGTAACATCTCTGGTTCTTCATCAGCACCACAATCTTGATCTTGTGGAGCAGACTTCTTGTAGCTTGCTCGTGGACCTTGGGTAGGTCTTCTTGTCTTTGCATTCCACCACAGGTCAATAGCAGAATCTGGAGAAAACTCTTTCAGAGAAGTTTTGTCGGCATTTACAACTAGCAGATCGCTCAGTGCATCTGTAGAGAGAGAAGATCTCTTGGTAGATTTGATGAGGTTAACCTGAGAAAATTTCCGCTCGAGCTTGCCATTCGACACTGGGAGAGAGAAAAGAAGGTTGGCGAGAATGAGGACATTTGACCACTCAGACTTGTTTGGTGCATGAAACAGACGCCACCAGACTGATTGGTACTCCATGGTTGCTAGAGATATAAACTGGGTCGCATAGGAAATCATTGCCTCAAATTCACTGCGCATCTCTGACAAGTCTGCTCCAGCCTTCTCAAGAGGGAACTTGAACCGTTCTGTGAGTTGATCAATTTCCTTGAAAGGGTCCTCGCCATCCTCATCACTATCAGACTGATCATCAATTAACTTCTGCCAGCCGTAGTACTAAGCATAGTGATTATGTCTCGAAACAGCTGAAGATCAGACCAGGATAGACGTGTTCGGATGCGCTCAGTGACACACTTGCAGTACTCTTGGTGATGAGTTTGGAAGAAACTTTTAGCTTCAGAGAATCTTTTAAGAACTTGCCCTTGGTAAACAGCTTCTCCTTCATCATCAAAGGTGATCTTGTTCAACATGGCAGCATAGGTTGGCCATTGTTCAAGGGGCTTCGTGTTGAGCTTGTTTGTTTCCTTGATAGATCGAAGCAAGTTTGTAAGTGCTCCAAGAATGTCCATCTCATCAGCTTGCATGCTCTTGGAGAAAATCGAGTACGGAAGAAGAAGGTCAGCAAACAAAGCACATCCAAGTAAGTACTTCGCATTAGTCCACTTGTTCAGGTATCCCCTAAACTTTGCACGATCGACTGTCTTGACGGATGAACCTACTGTAAGATGAGCAGTGTAGGCACCAAACTTGTTGATAACTCGCTTCATGGCACTTAATTTGTGAGATACCCATCGAGTGCCACATGCTCTGACTGGTCGTACTCCAGCTCCTTCGTCATTGAGATGGAAAGCTTCTTTGAGGTCATCAACGATTGTCTCTAGCTCAGCACACTTTTTGGGTGACTTTTCATAGAGATAGTATAGACGGAGTAGCATTTCATCAAGCAGGTCAAAGGTAGTTCCATGAAGCGCGTCCTTGAGTGCTAACTCTAGCCTGTGTGCCAAGCACCACATCCAGAAGATCCAGTCAAGCTCTTTTTCCACTAGCCCCTTGAGTCCGTTGGCAGCTATATTTGCTGATGCTCCATCAGTAGCAAGCCCGACTAGCTTACTGCACTCTTCTTTGCTCACAGACTGAATACCAAGACATTGCAGGCCATACTCTAGAGATTGAAACAAGCCTGCTGCAGTGGTGTGTGGAGGCTTGTGAACCGAGGTAGCTAATCCTAGTGTGGATCCTTTTATCTTCATCATCTATATCGCACCAAAGGGCTAACAACAGCTCATTGTCTGCGTTGCTGCAATCAGTAGACCCATCCATCATCAGTGAGAAGAACATTGCTTTAGAAAGAGTAGTGTTCAAATCTTGTTGTTTCGATTCTGCCATGTAGTGAACAAACTCTCGACAAGATTTTCGTGAAGGTAAGAGCTACCTAGGTCTACTCCATGCTTCATTTCAAGAGCACAGATTTGTGGATACTTTCGGAATGCTAGCTGTTCTGTTGCAACGAAGTAAGCCACATCAAACTTCTTTCACACTTTCTTTAGCTCTTCATCGGAGAGAGTATGTAGGGACTGAGCAATTGGGGCATACACAGTAGCAGGAGCACCTTGAGCTTGCGCACACTCTTTTCTGAGTAAGTTCATTGCATGAGCATGCTGTTCTGACTTAGCATGATCGACGAGGTTAGTCGTTCTTACTGAGTTTGCTCCAGTAATCCACTTTTCACTATAGTTCTTCCTTCCAGCTATTCTTTCCTTAAACTTAGTACACACTCGGCATTTTAGTTGTGTTACTAGCTTAGCTCCGTCATCCACACTCGTCTCACAGTCCAGCCAAGTGACAGTTTGATACTCGCGATCGTATTGCGTTAGCCATCCCTTGTACGTAGCATGCTTCACTTTCCTCCGCTTGGCTTCACCACTACTGGCTGATGACTGATGAGTTCGCTTCGACATTACCAGCTGCCACAGTAAGTATAGGTTAACCCATGGGTTCCGAGGCGGTATGGGATATACCCGAGGCTGGTTAATTATACCACCCGAGGGCGTAGCCCTAGGGCGGTATAATTAACCGCCGAGGGTATATTCCATACTGCCGAGGAACCCATGGGTTAACTATTTTGTAGCTCAGAAAGCTCTAAGATCCAACAGCAAGACTGGCTTTCTGCACACTTTCGTTCGTTTGCTAACATGAATAAGCCAACTTTGTCGAGTACGCGAGTGATCATTGGTTGACCGCCCGAAGAACTGACAGCAACGGTAAGCCTCGCTGAGGCATACGTGTGGGTCCTGCAGTTTAGTTATGTAGCCTTTGCAGCTTAACAAACCTAGGTTGCAGTAGTTTGTCCAGCCATTCCGTGACCGGCGTCGTTCGTCACTGTCGAACGGTCCCGGCGTTTGTCTCGAGTAACGCGTTCTTTGCTAAGCTTGAGCTTGGCCCTCCCGACGAGCTTGGTTGATGCTCCAAACTTAGTCGTGCTTTTAGATGCTGCAAATAGTTCCCTTTACATGATTATGGCTGGTTTATTTTGTTGTCCACAAGTTCAAGACGCCATTTTGTCGCACTATTTGAGTCCCACAAGTGTCATGAAACTTTAGTGCTATAAAATCGCCGCAATCTCTTCAAAGGCAACTTCGGCTTCACTCTCTGTGAAGCCAGCCTCTCCTCCTTTCGTACGGAGGGGCAAGTGGGAGGTAACTTTTTGAAGTCAGCTGACTTCCTGGAGGATATATATATTTCCCAGGAAGTGAGCGTGACTTCCTGGGCGATATATATATTCCCCAGGAAGTAGAACTACTTCCTGAGAGATATAAGTATTGCCCTGAAATCCGCAGTGGTATGGGATATATTCCACTAGCGGTGCCTTTGATCTTAGAGCTTCCTGAGCTACAAGTTGTAACGTTAGTGCAGCTGCAAGAATCGTGTACGCGCATGTTGATCGACGCGCACGCGTCAATTAACAGTGGGCGTTCCCGTGCACGGTTATTATTGCGCATAATTAATCGATTCGGACGAAGTGTCTTTGCCACGCCAATTTTGCTCGGACAAAACCTTTATTTGCTCGGAAATTGTCTGATGACCGGTAGTAATTTCGTGCTCTGTTATGTGTGTCTTGTTCGTTGCTGTGTTTTTTGCATGGCCACCTTTGTGTCTCCGATTGTATTTCATTGTTCGTCTGTAGTATAAATGTGGTGTGAGTGTGAAAGGGAGATTGATTTTGGATGAATACTGAAATATGGTTGAACAATTGCAAGCGAGTAGTTTACATATTGATATCATTAGTAAACATACGCTATTTACACAAAGGCTCTTGAAAGTTAGTTAATACGCTACAAACGATCAGCAATATCCGTTAGTTTACCGATAATCATCTGTCAAAAATATAATGCGTTCCATAGCTCTTTCCATGTGTATACGGAGGGATGTAATGCAACGAGTGACTACAAGTTCCTTTTCTGAAAACTGCTTCTTACCCCTTGGAAATAAATTCAAATGTACACCATTTATAATCAACTCGTCGTCTATTTCAAACCCTTTATCAGCCATGACTGAGTCATCTTTTCTAGCAATCCCACGAAACTTGACTGCATTGTTTACCTCCTTGTCTGATATCGATCCAGGATAGGGAGAGGATACAAAGTAACTGCGCCATCAGGCGAAATACCTATTATACCTTTGAATGTGTTATTGTTCTTGTAGTTCCAACTGCTATCATACGAGACGAAATCTTTTTTGTCTAGTCTGTGTTGGCTATGGGAATTAGTACATGTATTCAGTAATCGAGCAAAAACTTCACTATACGCCTACCGATATATCAGTTGACACGTTGAATTGGTGCTTTAGTATGGGCCGACAAACAAATTTGTGGTATACATAAAAATTATATAGAATTGTTCTCTGAACCTAGAGTTATGGAGATGAGATAAGTGAAGCATTGTGGTAGTCATCTGTTGAAGTCATCTGTTGAATATCAGGCAACCTTGGTTGGTTGGTCAATATATAGATCTCAGTAGCATCAATTGTTGAGTCTCAGACAAATCTTATTGTGAATTACAGACTGACCAAAGAGACTCAGTTTATCACAAGTGCACAATATCATGTACAAGAGTATGGAGACTCTGAGTCTATAACATTCCTCCCTCCTTAGCTTGGAATATACAAGCGGTCCACAATGATAAAAGGTGTGTTTGGGTACATATCCTTGAATTGCTTGGGTATATTCACCTGAATAAGTTCTCTTGGAGGGCATAGTGGTATTTGTTTCAGCTCTAGATACATGAAGTTGATCAAATTTGTTAGGATTCTAGAGACAGTTGATTGTGACAATTCGAATCATCGGCAACTACGAAATTTAGAGCGCCTTGGTAACCGATGTATAGACGCCCTTGCGCTGCACGCTCGGAACGTCTATACATTGGTTACCGTGGCACTCTAAATTTCGTAGTTGCCTCGATCCATCTTCTAACCTATATTTAAATAGCACTCTTCAATGTGAGGCAGTGACCGATGACAACGATTCTTTTTTAGGGTAGCCAGTTTATTTTCGACACAGCGCCAAATAATCCTATTACTTCTTCTCCTATTTTTCCTTCTTCCCCTTTTCTCCTCTTGCTCGTCTTCTCTGTTGTTTTTCCTACTCTTGTACTCCGCTTATTTTCTTCTCCTTTATCTTTTTGATCTTCATTTTCAACGAGGACAGTTCCGTTCACGACAATTCCTGTTAAGCTTCTATCACAATACATTAAGAGGTGCGGCCTCGATGTCTCCAATCTAGATGGGTAGATGTCACTGATAGGCTGCGGCAGCTCAAGTTAAAATTTGAGATGACAGACCAGATTTCAATAGAAGTTGTTTAACAGAATTCAATGCTCAAGGAAGCGCATGCTGAGTTGCAAATGCATTATAAGGACATGCAGGAGCAGTTGGATGATCTTAAAAGGAAGCTGAAACAGAAAGACAGAGAATATGAGTTGCATGAGTGCAGGATCCAGCCCACAAAATTTTATTATTGAGATTTTATCATATAGATCTTCAACGACGAGTGGATGGGTTATATCTAGGGAGAGTAGAATGTTCGAGGAGAAGGAGGAGGACAAACAGTGTCGACTGGAATGGGAGGTGTTTAGATCTAGATGGGTAGATGTCACTGATTTGTTGGTCAACACTGTAAACCCAGACCCTTCAACTGCTTCTTTAATACGATGAATTTAGAAAATCTTCGCATTGGGAATGGATGGGTTTTTGTTGCTGTTCTTCGGATATTTCTAGTTCTTGTTTTTGTTTTACTCTTTTTAATTTCTCTACTAATTCAGTAGACTTAATTTTCCTCTCATCCTGTGACTCACAGTTGCAAATTTCCTCCAGCGATGGTGAAACCTCAGTTTAAAAAAAACTAATGATGTCAATTCGCAATGGTTTTCTTGCATTTTAAGAAAGCACGATGTCCGGAGGCTTCAGAGATTTGTGACAACATCATAGTATCGACCATCTTTTCGCCTCCCGTAATCGAACTTCGCTTCATTATACTTACTCTCCAACCTTGACTAGCTCCCATCCCCCAGACTGTATCTGCTGGAGGCGGCCTAGATCCAAACAAGTAAAGGTCCACAATTACTCTGTCTGCGGGCGGTGCTGTGGAAGTTCGAATAAATTCTACCAGATGCCCCAAATCCTATGGTCTTCTGATGTAGACATTCCTTCAATCTGTGCGAAATCTTCTTTGCATTGATCCACAAATTCGAGTTGTCAATAAAAATAGAAATTCTGGTCACTGCAATAAATGAAAGGTGCAATCACTTTATGTATAAATTATGTATAATCAGTAAGTGCTGCTATTGTGAGTCAGTTGTCATAGTTACAGGTTTCAACAATACTTCATCTACACCACTATCACGTACCAGTGAAGCAACAGACTAAGATTGATAGTCACAGATGGCGATCTTGTAATATTTTCAGATTAAATAAGAGATTAACATGTTCCGTCTAAATTTACTACTACGCATGCGCGATGCTTGAGATCGACTTTAGCTATTGATTTTTCAAGGAGTCTGGCGGCCTCATTTTTCTTGCAATGGTAAAGCGTAGAGTATAGACCAGTGTGGAGCAATAATGCGTTAAAATGCCACTAAGACGTCTTCGATCAATACCACACATAAGTGATGCTTTAATGCTCATATCTTCCTTGGAAAAAGTAACAAAGTCTCTGTTTCCTAGCTGTTATGACATGATAGTCTACTGTCAATACTAGCTGTTTTCTTGCTGTTAACTAGTGCAAAGAATCCATCATTAACCCCTTTCTGCTCCACAAATAACATCAAGATCTATTACTCGCAGTGGTTTTTATCAAACGTAGGTCCAGTACTTGAAGCAGTTTATGATAAAATTTCTATGTGCGTCAATCAATATTAAACTGCAAATTTACAAAACTATTTATAACAAAACCAGTGTCAGTCACTGTCTGTATCCTGATACTGAGGTTTGTGTACAGCATATTTCATTTGTTTCCATCATGTGTGTCTGGATAGTTGAGACGAGTCTGAGCCTATGCAGCTGAAACGTACTTGACATGATAGTTTGAAACCATACCATTCCTTCTTCCACTCGCCCAGTGACCAACCCCTACCCAACAGTTATTACATGTTATTACATGTTTACACGACGTAATAATAATTTATATACATTCATAGCTAGTTGTGGGTGCTCAACGTCTATGTACTAATTTGTTCTCAGTAACACAACTCATTAGTTGTTTATCCGAATCTGGTGAAACAAGATCTTCCTCCACGACAACAGAGCCACAATGGCGATGTTTGTTTACAAAAAAATTGTCTGGTCTCGAGGTGTGGAATCGACTAAATGGGTTGTTACCATCGACTAATGCGTTTTTAACATTGCCGACAGCAACATAACCAATATTCTCGGCATAAGATTTGATCTGGCTCAATATCAATTTATTAAAAGACAGTTCTTGAGAGCAACAACTGACTTCTGATCCGTATCCATTGTTGATCAAATGAAAGCATCGTGTTCTTTCAATCCTTGCAACAAATGATGACGATGATACGGTTGATTCGAAACTGCAGCTTCCACTTTTCCAATTCTATCTTCACCCATTAATCCCAAGCTTTCCTTCGTTTCTTTGCATAAATCAACAGCTTTTGCAACTAAAGTATTGCACAAAGCGATGTGTGTCCTGCTGGCATCACGTGAAAGTTTCTTTCAAGAATGAGCTATGTTGACTGTTGCAGAACACTCTAGACTTCCTCTCGATCTCCATCTTGAATCGACCCATGTAAGAGCAGGTCCCGGTGCAGTAAGAATTTTCTCTGTTGTCAATGATGGTGGTGGCTTGGTTTACGATAAAAGTACAAATACGAACAAAGTATTAAATATGGACTTATCTAGTGATAATTGACCTTACAAATGTGACCTTACAAATGTGGATTGATAACGTACTTTTAGACTCACATGAGTAGAGATCCTCTCGCAATAGAGCATTGAATACATGTTGATGAAGAAGCATCTGTAACAATGAGAGATACTATCACTACCACTAATATCACTACAGTCACTACTATCACACAGTCACATAATAGAGAAGACGCACAGTCTACTGTTCACGTGACACAGCAAATCAGATGGTTGGTAATTGACAGTTGGTGTACATGGTAAAAATCAAAATAGCATCACACCACCCACAACTGCATACTAACCACGTCACTGTCTCCTATCTACAGGGATCAGGGCACAGCTGCTATGCATAGCTAGTAGCATGGCACTCCACCCTCTTTTATCACATCATGGTAATTTCTTCTCTCCGGTGAAGTCAGGACAACAAGTTTTGATCGCAAAGAAACATAATCAGGTTTCGAATTTGTGAAGCAGTCGAAAACATACAATGTAGTTGATTCAGAAAGTAGAGGGCGTATTACTTGCCGAAACTCACTTGAGCTCTTATCACTTGTTACGACCACTTTCATTGAATCAAGTAGGAAGCAATAGCAGTCTCCTTCACGAGAATATACTATGACTTGCCATTGCGATTGTGAACGGAAGATCGTGTAAAACAAGTACACAACAAGATATGTCTTCCCAATTCCAGGATTGCCAATAACCACGATTTTATTGAAAGTTGGTAAGGCATTCACTACAAAGTCAATGTATGACTCCCGTATAAAACATTGTTTTTTCCGTCATCCAGTAAAATGGCTTTTCAGAGAATGTAAGTAAGTTGAACTGATTGCCAATCACATTTGATCCATCTGTTTATGTGATTGTGCTTTTGTTCAAATTAATGTAACACTCCTTCAAGACAACATAGAAATACAATAATGTTATGAATAGTGACTTTACATTACACAAAACAAGACGATGAGTGATGATTAAAGAGTCTGTACAGATTAGCAGGAAATAAGAGGAGACTGAAATTTTGTAAGAAGAGCACATACTGTCCAAATCTGGTTAGCAGAACCTGCAAGTGTTGCCGGGATGATACCGCTGAGAATATCGAATTCATTCACACGACGTATTGCACGTTCGATGTGTATTTTTCGAAGAGAAGCAATTTGTTGTGTCTCTACAACTTGAACTGCGTCCATCTGTGAGCGACGAACAAGTGGGTGGTGTGTTCAAGCTCACACCATGTGGGGCTAACAGTTTGTCAATTGTGAATCCACGATTTGCCATGACTTCGTCACCTCTTCTCAGTAAAGAAAGAAATCGACTACGTTCTACTAGTTCTTTATCAGCTATACTACCAGTGTATAGTGAAGAAACAAAAATAACATGACCTGCTGGACTGATAGCGATCAACCCCTTGAGTGTATTGGCAGACTTGTAGCTGCTGTAAGTCTGCGATTGCAGAAGCAACGAGGAAGGAATGTTGACTTTCACTTCAGTTGCATCTACAATGGCTGTTGTTTTGGGGTACCGCTCCTTGAATGCAGCAGGCATTGTGTCAGCAATGGTGTCACGGTCAGGCCAAATCGGAAGCATGCCAAGACCGAGATACATTAAGTTAATCCATGTAATAAATACACGAGAAACTGATGATGGTGAAATATCAAAATGCCTAGCCAAGTCGTGTTTCAAGTTCAGCCTTAATCGAACTAGTGTTAAAAACAGTTCATTGACCTGGCTTAGTTTAGGTGGACGTCCTGTAGTCCCTGTATCCCTCCAAGAAGCACTTGCTGGATCTGAATTATGCCTTGTTGCCCAGTTCTGAGCAGTCGCTCGATACACAACGTTAGAACGCATTCCATCAGGACTCAGATATTTCAGTAACTGGTAAAACACACTGGAAGATGGTAAGCCGGTATAGAAGAGAACGTCGTCATTCGAATCTTCGATACTCTCAAAGCAAATCTACACCTTTCTAACTCTCTGACTAGTTCTCCATTTTTATTCTCCAACTGATATATAGCTGCATTCTCAGAGCATCATTTTCAGCCTTTACGACTTGCAAAGAACTTGATAACTCCAGTACAGGCGAAGGTGACTGATGTGCAAGTGAAGTTGTCGATGAATCAGGCGTTAGTGAAGATGGAGACAGATCAGAGGCAAGTAAAGATGGAGAAAGTGACTGGTCACTTCCACATGTGCCATGTAATCTATCTCCATCTTGACTTGCCTCTGATCTGTCTCCATCTTCACTAACGCCTGATCCATCGACAACTTCACTTACAGAAGGTCGACAAAACATTAAGAGCTCGGCCTTGATGTCTCCATCCAATCTAGATGCGTAGAAGTCACTGATTTATTGGTCAACACTGTAAACCCAGACCCATTAGCTGCTTCTTTGATTCTATCAACCAAATATGAATTTAGAAAGTCTTGGCAGTGGGAATGGATGCCGGTTATTGTTGCTGTTCTTCGGATATTTCTAGTTTTTGTTTTACACTTTTAAATATCTCTACTAATTCAATAGACTTAATTTTCCTCTCGTCCTGTGGCTCACAGCTGCAAATTTCCTCCAGCGATGGTTTAACCTCAGTATTAAAAATGATGTCATTTCGTAATGGTTTTCTTGCATTTTAAGTAGAGCTGGACGATAGTGTAAATATCACTATCATGATATTTTCACAGAACACTATCCCGATAGTGAAACTATCATGATATTTGACCCTTCTTGTACTGCAAAATACTTTTGTTACAGATTGTAATGAGTAAACTCAACAAAAGTTACTAAAGCCTTAAAAACACAACATAATGTATAAAATTACTTTAAGTTCTCGGCCAAAAATACTAACATGTTAACATTACTACATGTAGGTAGAAGACAAGATCGTTTTGCATTGACCACGTGACCTGCTCGGCTAAACACTCGTTCGCATGGGACGGATGTTGCAGGAATAGATAAGTAGTGTTTCGCTAGTTGGGACAACAGTGGATACCTTCCTTGGCAGCTCTTCCACCACTGTAGTGGACCCTGGTCTGTGGCTTCCTCTCCCTTATAACGACATATTTCTAAGTCTAGTTGTTCTTCCATAGAAGAGCAAGTTTCTGCAGTCTCAGTCATTTCCTCAAGGAATTCCAACAACTTGTGTTCTCCTTAGGACCTCTTTGCTAGTGGCTCCAAGGAGGTGAGCGAGGATTCAACTGGATGAATCAAGCATTGTACAGGTCCACCAGAATTGCTAGTACTTGATTTAAAGTTAGCATTGTTGACGGTACCAGCATACAGATTCATGTGGTCTGCCAGAGGTAGCTTGACTGAGCTAACCCTTATCTGCTAAGGGTGTGGTTTGGTCCAGCAAGGCAGAGCATGGCCTGTGTCGAGGTCACGATCTGGTCCCCCAAAACATAGGTGTAGGGACTATGACGTGCAGTGGTTGGTAGTGTGTAGTAATAACTGTGTGTCATTACTCAAACATAACATAAGTCAGCATACAACGCATGCTTCGTCTTCTCAAATCATACTGTCCCCTTTGTGATCCTCTACTGGGCTCTCCTATGTGTCACAGGGCTAGAGTAGGCGGCCTATCAATCAGTGTTTGATAAGGAGTGCGGTCAAGATGGAGATAGGGAGCCGGATCTTTTCGCCGGGACCCCTTAAGCATGTGGGTAGGGCAAATGGCCGCTGCACCCTCTCCAGCACTGGGAGGGAGTTGTGGTCACGGAGGCCTTGCTTACTTCTTATTGCAGACAAGTACAACTTCTTTATGAGCACACTGCGTATGCTCATAAAGAACTTTCAGGGACAGGAATAGGTGGGAATTATTGCCCGTTCAGTCCATACTTCAAAGCAACGCCAGTGCAGTTAATCTTGATATACGCCCTAGGGCATTCTCTGTGATGCTGATATACTCACTGGACTTATAACATGATTTATGGATACATTTAGTTGTGCAAAGGTCAAGTTTTCATGAAGTTGGCAGTAGTCACGGTGTGAATTTGTGCTACAAAATTAATAATGATGAAGACCATTGCCGAGTGCTAAATAAGCTATAAGACGTGCGCTGGTAACACACTCGACCATCAGGTCAGATTCACCAACCAAAAAACACTCCTTCTGGTTCTTACCATCCTGGCAACGTCAAAGTTCGTCTTACACATTGTGCCGGACAGTTCTAGTTGTGTATCACGGTTACAGGGAGCGCTATAACTAGCTAGTGGCTGTGTCCATTTTGCTTGATTGACTCTGTGCAGGCTCACGTGAGTGGGTTAAAGAGGAAATACACATGTGCTCACCTTACTGGTTGTATCGATGGCTGCTCCAGCAGCAATAAGCAGCTCAACTACTGCTGTGTGACCCTCACGTGTCACTAGACACACATGTGCTCACCTTACTGGTTGTATCAATGGCTGCTCCAGCAGCAATAAGCAGCTCAACTACTGCTGTGTGACCCTCACGTGTCACTAGACACACATGTGCTCACCTTACTGGTTGTATCAATGGCTGCTCCTGCAGCAATAAGCAGATCAACTACTGCTGTGTGACCCTCACGTGTCACTAGACACACATGTGCTCACCTTACTGGTTGTATCGATGGCTGCTCCAGCAGCAATAAGCAGCTCAACTACTGCTGTGTGACCCTCACGTGTCACTAGACACACATGTGCTCACCTTACTGGTTGTATCAATGGCTGCTCCAGCAGCAATAAGCAGCTCAACTACTGCTGTGTGACCCTCACGTGTCACTAGACACACATGTGCTCACCTTACTGGTTGTATCAATGGCTGCTCCTGCAGCAATAAGCAGATCAACTACTGCTGTGTGACCCTCACGTGTCACTAGACACACATGTGCTCACCTTACTGGTTGTATCAATGGCTGCACCAGCAGCAATAAGCAGATCAACTACTGCTGTGTGACCCTCACGTGTCACTAGACACACATGTGCTCACCTTACTGGTTGTATCAATGGCTGCACCAGCAGCAATAAGCAGATCAACTACTGCTGTGTGACCCTCTAGTAGCACTAGACACACGCATGTACTCACCGATGACGATTCATTACCAAAGATTTGACCAAATCAATGGTCATTGGTGGTTTGTTTGTTATCAAGGAATTTCTTAATTTTTTGATCTTAAACAAAGCTGTCAACAAAATATCAACTTGGTTCTCACTTCACCTTTTGGTGCACCTATTGAGTCAAGATACTGTTTAGCATCTGATCTTTGGATTACTGCCCAGTCCAGATCTTCTTTGATCGATTCTCGTCTGATGATAGACAAGTATGGTTCTTTAGCTTTTGCCTTCAGTTGCTTATCAACTCCATTACTCTAACCTGACTCCAGTATTGATATAATGGGATGCTGTAGGGTAGCACTCCAGTAGAGCATAATATGAAGATGGTTGTAACTTACTTGTAAGCACGATAACTTGTGCATTGTCCGCTAACTCACTGATATGTATCAAAGGATTCTGATGATCAATCTCCTTGTTTGAGACATGTGTGATTCTGCTCAGCTAGTGCAGTAACATAATGGTTGTCTAAAATAAACTGTGATAAAATAATAATTATACTTTCAATTTCTTTATCTTGACCAAAACTGTCAACAAAATATCGACATGGTTCTCACTTCACCTTTTGGTGCACCTATTGAGTCAAGATACTGTTTAGCATCTGATCTTTGGATTACAATGGAGTCTCACCTCTATATAGTAAAAGAGTTGGGGCTACATGTTTGATTGTCATGTGACCACATGTTTGATTGTCATGTGACCACATGTTTGATTGTCATGTGACCACATGTTTGATTGTCATGTGACCACATGTTTGATTGTCATGTGACCACATGTTTGATTGTCATGTGACCACATGTTTGATTGTCATGTGACCACATGTTTGATTGTCATGTGACCACATGTTTGATTGTCATGTGACCACATGTTTGATTGTCATGTGACCACATGTTTGATTGTCATGTGACCACATGTTTGATTGTCATGTGACCACATGTTTGATTGTCATGTGACCACATGTTTGATTGTCATGTGGTGCTCAAACTTGTTCAATAAATATTCTAAGTTGATATTGTCTCCTTCCAAGTGATCTTCTCTGTGATGCTGATATACTCACTGGACTTATAACATGATTTATGGATACATTGTACAAAGGTCATGTTTTCATGAAGTTGGCTGTAGTCACGTCGTGAATTTGTGCTACAAAATTAATAACGATGAAGACCATTGCCGAGTGCTAAACAAGCTATAAGACGTGCGCTGGTAGCTAGTAGCCGTGTCCATTGTGCTTGATTGACTTTGTGCAGGCTCATGAGAGTTGGTTAAAGAGGAAATACTCATGTGCTGGTTGTATCAGTAGCTGCTCCAGCAGCAATAAGCAGATCAACTACTGCTGTGTGACCCTCATTTGTCACTGGACACACGTGGGTTGTATCGATGGCTGCACCAGCAGCAATCAGCGGTTCAACTACTGCTGTGTGACCCTCACACGTCACTAGACACACATGTGCTCACCTTACTGGTTGTATCAATGGCTGCACCAGCAGCAATCAGCTGCTCAACTACTGCTGTGTGACCCTCATTTGTCACTGGACACACGTGGGTTGTATCGATGGCTGCACCAGCAGCAATCAGCGGTTCAACTACTGCTGTGTGACCCTCACACGTCACTAGACACACATGTGCTCACCTTACTGGTTGTATCAATGGCTGCACCAGCAGCAATCAGCTGCTCAACTACTGCTGTGTGACCCTCATGTGTCACTAGACACACATGTGCTCACCTTACTGGTTGTATCAATGGCTGCACCAGCAGCAATCAGCTGCTCAACTACTGCTGTGTGACCCTTATTTGCACTCCAATGAAGTGCTGTCCGACCATGCTATAGAATAAATAACAAGACTATTGCAGTCACTTATACATGACACTGCTATCATTTGATGGAAGAACAAAATATTTTGCGGTACGAAATGTGATGAAGTTACATGTAGTACTGGCAGTTTCATCCTCCATGTGTTGCACTCCACTCTACAGGAGTGGTCAAAGAACAATCAATATTAATTTCTTTACGATAGTGTAGTAGTTGTATTGTATTTCATGAGAACAGCTTTGTTCAGCAACACAACATATCAGTATCACTAGATACATATTATTGGCAGCATCAGCTGCTTAACTACTGCTATGGGATCAGACACAGCCACCTACCTGAGGTCAGAGCGATCTGCTATTTTTATGAGCCTTTGCCGCTCTGCAAGCAGCTTCCTACCTCTTGCGAGGGTATCCTCTTGTGAGGGCGTCCTTGACTTACTTTACTGCAGAGTTTGGTTGAATGAGGTAGCAGATTTGAGTTCCATTTTTGCCTTAATCCACGTTGCACAACTGATAAAGAGTATTGTGGAGCTGTTCCTTGGGATATGGGCATGGAGTTTATCCATAAGCAGACGACGGCTGGATCTGCATCTACTAACCAACTCTTGTCCTTCCTTTTTTGCGTCTTTTTCTGTGTGTGAACAGAACTGCAAATGATGATTGCTAAAGAGTCACGTGTCACTATACACACATGTGCTCTCCTTACTGGTTGTATCAATGGCTGCTCCTGCAGCAATAAGCAGCTCAACTACTGCTGTGCGACCCTCACGTGTCACTAGACACACATTTACTCACCTTACTGGTTGTATAAATGGCTGCTCCAGCAGCAATAAGCAGATCAACTACTGCTGTGTGACCCTCACGTGTCACTAGACACACATGTGCTCACCTTACTGGTTGTATCAATGGCTGCACCAGCAGCAATCAGCAGCTCAACTACTGCTGTGTGACCCTCACGTGTCACTAGACATACATGTGCTCACCTTACTGGTTGTATCAATGGCTGCTCCAGCAGCAATAAGCAGATCAACTACTGCTGTGTGACCCTCATGTGTCACTAGACACACATGTGCTCACCTTACTGGTTGTATCAATGGCTGCACCAGCAGCAATAAGCAGATCAACTACTGCTGTGTGACCCTCATGTGTCACTAAACACACATGTGCTCACCTTACTGGTTGTATCAATGGCTGCACCAGCAGCAATAAGCAGCTCAACTACTGCTGTGTGACCCTCACGTCATCACTTACCATAACTTGTATAGTACTCTCTCTTAAATAACTTTTTGTATCCGGCTTCTCGACTTGATCAAACCTGTGCAGGCACTCCAAGTCACCAACCGAGCTAGATCAGTGATATCGATGAGCTAGATCAGTGATATCGATGAGCTAGATCAGTGATATCGATGAGCTAGATCAGTGATATCGATGATCTCTCTTACCACACACAAGGTCTTCTTTGATTTTGACCTCATCAAATGAAAGTCAGACGTGCTACACACAATTATTGATGACGATGCTTATGACAGACGGTACTTTCTTCTTCTGATGGGCCGTTCTAACTATTTACAGGATGTTCATTATGCATCAGCTAATCTACGCCACGCCAAGGGATCACCCATCCCACGTCACGCCAAGGGATCACCCATCCCACGTCACGCCAAGGGATCACCCATCCCACGTCACGCCAAGGGATCACCCATCCCACGTCACGCCAAGGGATCACCCATCCCAAACTGGAATTAATACTGATTTATGTATCAGTGTGAACTTGCTCATTGCGATTGGGAACTAAGAGATGAAGATGATTCATTACCAAAGCTTTAACCAAATTTATCAATGGTCAATGCTGGTTTGTTATTGAGGAATTTCTTAATTTCTTGACCTTAAACAAAACTGTTAACAAAATATCGACATGGTTCTCACTTCACCTTTTGGTGCACCAATTGAGTCAAGATACTGTTTAGCATCTGATCTTTGGATTACTGACCAGTCCAGATCTTCTTTGATTGATCCTCGTCTGATGATAGACAAATATGCATCTTGTTAGCTTCTGCCTTCAGTTGCTATTCCATTAGTCTAACCTAACTCCACTATTGATATAATGGGATGCTGTAGGGTAGCACTCCAGTAGATCTTAGTGAGTCATAGTATGAAGATTATTATAACTTTATTTGTAAGCACCTTCAGCACCTTTGTAACCACCTTGTAAGCATCAATAACTTGTGCATCACGAACTCGCTGATAGTGTATTGAAGGATTCTGCTGATCAATCTCTTTGTTTGAGACATGTTTGAATCATGCAATGGCTACTCAGTGCAGTAACATAAACTATGATAAAATAATATAATTTATCTTTCAATTTCTTGACCTTAAAACGAAACTCTCACTTCACCTTTTGGTGCACCAATAGACTTAAGATACTGTTTAGCATCTGATCTTTGGTTCTACTGCCCAGTCCAATGGAGTCTCACCTCTCTAGTGAAAGAGTTGGTGGTATATGTAGCTGCAAGTTTGATTGTCATGTGACCACGTTTGATTGTCATGTGACCACATGTTTGATTGTCATGTGGTGCTCAAACTTGTACAGTAAATATTCTAAGTTGATATTGTCTCGTTCCAAGTGATCTTCTCTGTGATGCTGATATACTCACTGGACTTATAACATGATTTATGGATACATTATTTTAGTTGTACAAAGGTCATGTTGTCATGAAGTTGGCTGTAGTCACGGTGTGAATTTGTGATACAGCAACAACAACAAACACGTTTCTGGTTCCTACCTTCCTGGCAACGTCAAGGTTCGTCTTACACATCGTGCACTGACTTCCGGTTAGTTCTAGTTGCTTACGTACCATGGCTACAGGGAGTGATAGTGGCTGTGTCCATTTAGCTTGATTGACTTTGTGCAGGCTCACGTGAGTGGGTTAAACAAATGTACACACCTTACTGGTTGTATCCATGGCTCCACCAGCAGATCAACTACTGCTGTGTGACCCTCACGTGTCACTAGACACACATGTGCTCACCTTACTGGTTGTATCAATGGCTGCACCAGCAGCAATAAGCAGCTCAACTACTGCTGTGTGACCCTCACGTGTCACTAGACACACATGTGCTCACCTTACTGGTTGTATCAATGGCTGCACCAGCAGCAATAAGCAGCTCAACTACTGCTGTGTGACCCTCACATGTCACTAGACACACATGTGCTCACCTTACTGGTTGTATCAATGGCTGCACCAGCAGCAATAAGCAGCTCAACTACTGCTGTGTGACCCTCATGTGTCACTAGACACATAATTATGTGCTCACCTTACTGGTTGTATCAGTAGCTGCACCAGCATCAATCAGCAGCTCAACTACTGCTGTGTGACCGTCAAGTGTCACTAGACACACATGTGCTCACCTTATTGGTTGTGTCAGTAGCTCCACCAGCATCTTAACTACAGCTGTGTGACCCTCACGTTCACTCCAATGAAGTGCTGTCCGACCATGCTATAGACTATTGCAGTCACTTATACATTACACTGCTATCATTTGATGGAATAACAAGATATTTTCCGGTACGAAATGTTATGAGTTTAGTTTAAACTGGCAGTTTCATCCCCATGTGTGGCACTCCTCTAAACTATCTGTATTTGGAAGAAGAGATGCCATGCTCTAGAATCTGGAGCTATACAGGTCTCTCTTCTGGAGTGCATCATTTAGCATCAATAGCAACCCACCCACCTCGCCCTATATATCACAACAGCTAACTATAATTTATACATAAAACACAGTTATTAGTTATTGAGTTAATACCTGTTATCCTATTATTATTTCAGTCATTAAAAGTGTTTTAGTTTGCCATAATTGGCTTGAAACCTTGTTGGAGGTAGTGATGGAGGTGACATTTTTGACATGTTGCTGATGTCAGCAACACTTTTGTTTGGCCCCACCGGTTCCTCTAAGGCTTTTGGAGAAGGCAGAGGAGTCTGTAAAACTTAATAAGGTTAAAATTATTTCTACACTTACCGTATCTTTAACCTTCAGACACTGTAGAAAAAAGGATTGTAAGGATTAATAATTGACAAAAGCAACAATAAAATTTGATTATGACGTAATGTACAGTAATGTTAATGGCGATCACACGAGACACCATGATGTCGCTTGCACACACGCGCATGTACGAGAATACAGAGATGCAACGTAGTTCTCTTAGTTCACTACAACAATACTTGTACGGACTGTGCATAATTATACAAAAACATTGCTAACCGGGAACGGGAAAGGGACGTCGGGAAGCCATTCCAAGTTCGTTTTCGCTGGTACTCTGATGCTATAGGAAGCCAAATTTAATACACGATCGTACAAGAACACAGGTCACCCTTACTTCAGACATTATTCGCACTAAAACTGGTGAATTTGGAGTATTTGTTCAGCTTTCATGCACTCAGGTTGATTGCGTGGGCGAGCTCTTTCGTGCTTCTTCACGAGAGCTTTCTCTGTCCATTTCTGGTCTTTTTCTAAAGTCTTGGTAAGGCTCAAGAGGCGCGAAGTGTTGTCTTGTCGGACTTGTCCCGTCGCCATCGAGGTCCGCACCATGCACCTGTCGTACGCACAAGTGTAGTGCACTAGTGAGTTTTAATTTATGGTGACGTCATTATCACGCGCACCCATAAACAAATGGCGGGTACACAGCACAGTTGTGAAGAAGGCAGTATGCGCACTTTCAATTCATGACTGATGATACTGCAAATTAGTCAGGACAGTAGTCAGTCAGAGGAGGTCGGACGCAATTAACCTTTACCTAATAATTGCGAACTTTTAATGAAATTCTTCTACACTCACGTGATTGAAAAGTAATCTTAATTTTTAATTGACGGGACTTCCTCTCTGCTGATGAGTAGTGGACGAAAGCGCGAGAGGGGGCTGCCTACTGGTTCTACCCCTCACCTGCCATTCAAATCTAGGAGCTTGTCGCGAACAGCTGGTAAGACTGTCGAAGTTCCGCGCTTTCAGTTGTCATTCGCTACGCCGCGGGAGAGATCTGGCTTGCGTCTACCTGGTACATGGACAAGAGACGAAGAGATAGCTGTGGTCGAGTTCATCTTGATGACTCAACCAGAAAATGCTTGTTGGCCAAGGACTATAAATGAAAAGTATTGGGATGCAGCAGCTGATTTCATCTCTCAAAGATGTGGTAAAATTTCATAATATTCCGCTAGAAGTTCCACCCCCACCTGGCAAACAATCGCATGTGATTGATCATTCTTATTGAACATTCTTACACTCCATTTGAAACATCAGTACTGAATCAGTATGGCAATTATAATCACTTCATTTGTAATCACTTCATTTATAATCACCAATTACAATCATTAATTTCAGTTCAATCATTCATCTGGTACTAGCATATCTAACTGCAGTGTCAGACCATCTGCCTTTTTTTCAATAGAAATTCCTGCGAAAAAACCCGGACCCGATCTGCTCCAATCTGTAATGTAACGAACCCATGAAAACTCAACTGACAAAATATCTCCAGAGTTCATTGCAGAATGCACTTCTTCGATCAATTCTCTAATGACATACCCTATTGTGTGCCATTGCTCATCAATCTCACACACAAAAGCTAGTGCCTGGGAGTCTTGAGGGTTAGTAGGCTCATGCATGATCTTCACAGAGGTACTATTCCCTTCAATCATTGCATCACGTACTTTTCTTAAAGTGCTCTGATATTCTGCCGCTCTTGTAACCCCAATGCACTTGAAAGTCAACTTGTGTGTTGAATTAGTGCTGATATCTTCATACAAGATCTCTTCATCACTGTTTCCTTGCTCTGCTACACTACTGCTGCTGCTTAGGTGGTGATGTTCCTCCAAATTCTGGTGCTCCCATTCCCACACTACTAACACACCAGGGGGGTGAAAACGGTTGTATTCAAGTGTGGAGAAGCCGACAGCCTGCACGGTTATGTAATCTTAATTTACAAATTTATATTTTGCCTACCGATATGTAGCCACTATCATGACTTGAATGGAGCAGGGAGCAGTCAAGTTGTTACTACTACGTTCCATGAACTTTAAAAAGATATCATAATGTCGAACGGCGTCAGACCTGGTGATGTCACAAATGACAGCATGCTGCAGCTCAACTGTGATAAATCTAAAGCTAGGAATGGTGTACTCAAATACATCACCGAGATAGATTAGGTGTAGAAGCTCAGTGTTGCAGTCGTCAGCTGATCCAGGAGCGTTGTGAGTCTCTCGCTTGTGCCGACCATGGCCACGGGCATCACCTTCACTAAAATATGTCATCTCGGTGTTCAGCAACTCCTGTTGGTCATCTTCATCGACTCTTGACGCCATGGATCGATCTTCTGAACTCTACTGGAAAGATTGGACCTTTGAGTTTGTACCGTTCATCGAAGTAGATTATTACTTATGACGTATGGTTTAATCACGTGAGTGTAGAAGAATTTCATTAAAAGTTCGCAATTATTAGGTAAAGGTTAATTGCGTCCGACCTCCTCTGGTAGTCAGTAGCTCACACGAAAAGAACAGGTCACTACATCAGTGCATCACTGCAAAGCACTAAGTACTTGTGGGCGTTTCCTTACAATTCACGTGATAGGGGACATGAAGTGTTGTGAACACAACAAGACCACAATGTAGCTATCGTACATGCAGTATAAGTTGATTGCGTAGGCGAGCTCGTTCGTGCTCTAGATGTGAACTAGTATGTATTATACTCTGGTGAACTAGTGTGTCTAGTGACTAGTCCTTCTGAAGGTCCAGATGAGATTCGGCGTCGATGACATCGACATGTGCTCCTGATGATGATCAATGCCTCAAGTGATGATTCAGCTAGACATGCCTGTTTTATCCTCTGCTTGATGTGTTAACTCAATGCATGCATACTGCTCACAACTCTTGTGCACTTGTGAATACAGCTGCTACCTAGGTTTTCTTGCCATTGATGACTGTAGTGTAATTGTATCATTGTATCACCTAAACATTGGCATTGGGCCTCTTAGGCTGAGATGCTTCAGAGATCTGCCATCAGATCTCGTGTTCTACTTGCGGCCACGCTGTTAAGGTCCCTGCAGTGGCTGATCTGGTCAACTCCGAGTCCAGCATCGCTTTCTGACTGACTACTGCAAATTGCACCTATATTGAAACACCTCTCTAATGTCTAATGTTCAATCCAGCATTTCATCAACTTAACACTTTAGCGCTAACTAGTAAGTGAGTCTGACTGGATATACATTGCTTTGTTCAGCCAAACCAACATGCGTGATGCTACGAGCGTTTTTTTCAAGCAACCAGTTCTTCTTGCTCGTGAATGGACGTGGTATCCCGTAACCTTATTAATGATTATTTTAATAAAATTAATTTTACGAGGAAATCAAAGTAATTTTTAAGACATGACGTGGTACTTCGGTACAATAGCCAGATGATGTTGTACTTTCCTTAGTTGCATCGTGATTGGTGCCGCAGGATGTAGAGATCTTATGTAATGTGACTGTGATGAGTACGTGACCATGAATGCATGATAATGAGAATGAAAATACTCTGTACAAAGCACTGATCCATGGAGGAATATGTCGGTGGATGTCACGAATATGTTGTCCACTTGAAGAAAGACGGGGAAATCTCCGGACTCCTTCAGTAACACACACGATGGTTTTACCATCATTCCATTAATGTTTATCCACTTCACTCTGTTCAATAATAATATTATGTCTAATAACTAGTTAAAGCACCATTGTGAGTGCAATACGGTGCATTTAATGGTTTGTAGCACGACAGCTTGCCGCTGTCACTGAATCTTTGTGCCAGGGCGACTTATTCTCGAGGTCGAGCCAAGGTCAGTCTCCGCCCACCCTATCTTTAACCCTCCTGGCCGTGCTATATTTTCCCTGGCCGTGCTATATTTTCCATATTGCGAACGGCGTTCACATTATGGAAAATATAGAACGGGCGGCGCCTTTGATACGCCCATGCAGAGTGCTACAATAATTATTACTATTAGTGTACATCCTGGAGAGGGAAACTGTATGCAGATGGTGTTGTAGCCTCGTACCCAGGCGCTAGAAGGGGGTGGAGCGAAGGGGGAGAAAAAACAGCGCCTGGTATATACTGCTTACGCATGCGCGACTAGCGGTGGAATTCCACCGCCGCCGGTTATCATCGTACACGTTTGTAGTACGTGATGAATATTCATCAGTTTTTTAGCAGTTCGTGAAGCTTTCCTGTTTGCAATCTGCTGTCATGACTGTATTCTAGCGGCTTTTCTTGAAGCTCTAGCACAAGAGCAGAAGTACAATTTAACAACTGGGTGCTCCTGGTAGCGGAAACGAGCGACATCGATTGACAAGAGCGGTATAAATGACGCGATTAAGCCTACTATTGCGTATGCACGCTCACCACAAAGTTATTTGTCGAATCCAGAGCTAGAGCTGACGATCGAGTTGCTACTCAGTCAGTTGCTTGTAAGTTTAATAATGGAGGCGTGGTCTGAATAACCGCTACCACGTTTTCATGACATAATCGGAATATTTTACAGTAAAATAAACGGATATTTAGCGCATGCGTGTGCAGTAGATACCAGGCGCTTATTTTTTCTCCTCACTAGCGCCTGGGTACGAGGCTAATGGTGTTGTAGTCCAAAATCTCGAAGTCACTCACAGCTACAAGTGATTAAGATAGTGTTAACAGAATGTTAAAACTTAGTCAACTTACCTGGTCCTGTTTCAAATGCTGGAGTAGGAGATGTCAAATGGTGCAGCACCAGGTATTGATGTCTGTAGGCAAGTGTCTTGGAAATATTGATAAAATTGCCTAATGTGCCAGCCATCCTCTTAAAATACTGATGTTTACCTTCAAACCTGTGATCATGTGAAATAGACTAGCAAAACCATAAATAAGGTGTTGCTAACCTCATTGTCATGAGCCTCAGTAAAGGACCAAATCTGAATAATAATAATTATTATACAATGTACAGATGGGAACTTACTGAGCAATGATCCTCGGCATGTGGATCATGTAGTGAAGCTTTGGTGTGATGGATACAGGATACAAGTCACAGAATTCTTCATGATGCTCCTCAATCAGTGACTGCAATGTTTAGATACATCATACAGTGTCTTAAACACTATCTCAATACCTTGAGATATACCGTCTCTTCGTACGAAATAGCTGGAGCAAACAAATAATCTACAATTCTTAGGAGGAGCAGGTAGTTCTCCCAGTTCTCGTCACCCTCCATCACTCTATCTCCCACCATACACGGTATCATTCTACCCAGAGCCACATCTGTGAGGCTATAAAGTACACAGTAAAGAGTGATTATCATAAATTTGAGACTTGCTAACCATTTTGGCGTAATGAGTGATCATTAGAATCAAGGACTGTCTTCGCTATGGCAGTTGGCCTGTTTTTCACCTCCATATATCCTAGTTCAAATTCTCTTATCTTGTCATTAAGCCATTCCAGGGTGAACAAACATTCCTCTTTAATCATGTACTTGAGAAGGAGTTTAGCCTCCATCTGCAGTGCTCCTATAAAATGGTATGTGTAATGTAGCATGCACAAGTAACAGTAGGCAAGGTCATACATAGGTTAGCACACCAGTCATAGAAAATGAGCAACTAACCTTCAAGAATGTCATGCATTATGTCAGGAATCAGTATCCCTGAGCAAATGTCCATGCATTCGAGGTCCATCAGTGCTGATCTACAATTCACCCCGTAATCAATTGATGCCTGTATGTTGAAAGAACACAATGAGCTAAACAAAACAGGCAAACTGTTTTAAACTGACCTCGTGAGGATTGTCACATGTTTCTAGCACAAAGCAATCAATCTCATGCTCTTTAGTAGACCTCAGTTCTACTTGATCTTCATTAAACTGGAAGAATAGTAAGTCCTGCTAATCTAGCTCATTAACACATCAACACCATACCATTGTGGCTATTTCCTCTGGTATTGCTCGACAATGTCTGCACCCATGAGTTGCAGTGCTGCCTTCCTTGAACCCGCCTAGAGAGCAAGACCCAAGATTGTCAGCGGAAATGGCTGCGATAGATCCCTTCATTAGCTTTTGTATTCCATCAATCTCAAACAAACACCCACTTTCCTGCAAAGTTGAAATGAAAATAATAGTATAATTATGTGTGTTACCACTGCCGCTTGGCAGTGATATATAGGGTTTCATACAACGTTCTAAAAACTAGCTATCACCTCTATCTTTGCTATATGGAATTCTTAATCTTACCTATGTTTTGAGGTCTTCTACAATCGGCTCGAGGATCTGGTTCATTCCATACTTCTTAATGAATCTGGTCTTAGCAACAGCAACTAGGTAGATGTTCCTGAGTCTACTTCTGTACTCAGGGAGGAAGTTTCCCAAGGTGAAATAGAAGAGTCCTGTGTGTATAAATATGTACCTAGATAGAGGATAATGTAATACTGTGATGTAGCTTACCTAGCTTGTGTTTAGATCGTTTTGACCCAAGTGGGTTACACACCTCCAAGTCATCATAATAGAATACGATTTGAAAGCTACTTTGCTCAGATCCAAACACAGCATGACCAGAGAAGTGACGACCATCACACACGTCATACATGAATTCTCCTTGACTCCTGTGATCATGCTCAATCTACAAAGTAGACTAGAGACTAATAATAATGGTAATTTTGGAGCTTATACCTGCTGGACCAAAAAGTCGTTCTTAACAAGTTGCTGAAGCGTTTCCAGAATCGGAATGTAGATCATGGTATCATCTACCTTCTTCTTCCGTCTCTTACCCAGTCCTCTGGCTTCCCACCGAGAGCCCAAGACAATCTCAGCTGGCTTCTATAATTTGAAAGACGGTTACGTTGTTCTGAAGTGTTCGAAGAGTAACTAACCACAAAATCCAAGTTGTTCCTGAGATACTTTCTGAATCTGTATTCAGAGTCTAGATCCTCAAATATGTTATCAAAGGACTTTAAAGCAGAGTGAACTACAGATGTAACAGCTGGCTCAGCAACAATGACCCTCTCGGTGAAGTCCTTTAGCACATCACACACTAGTCCGTTAATATCCTTCGCAATTTCCTGCATTGCGGTAGCAGATAGCTTGTACACCTCCATCATTTTCAGCATCCAGAGTGCCACTTGATGCTTTAACTTTATTTGTTAGCACCTGATCAATAACTAGTGCATCATGAACTCACTGATGGTGTATCGAAGGATTCTGCTGATCGATCTCTTTGTTTGAGACATGTTCGAATCACGCAATGGCTGCTCAGTGCAGTAACATCTAAAATAAACTATGATAAAATAATATAATTTATATTTCAATTTCTTGACCTTAAAACGAAACTGTCACCAAAATATCGACATGGTTCTCACTTCACCTTTTGGTGCACCAATCGACTTAAGGTACTGTTTAGCATCTGATCTTTGGTTCTACTGCCCAGTCCAATGGAGTCTCACCTCTCTAGTGAAAGAGTTGGTGATATATGTAGCTACATGTTTGATTGTCATGTGACCACATGTTTGATTGTCATGTGACCACGTTTGATTGTCATGTGACCACATGTTTGTTTGTCATGTGACCACATGTTTGTTTGTCATGTGGTGCTCAAACTTGTACAATAAAGATTCTAAGTTGATATTGTCTCGTTCCAAGTGATCTTCTCTGTGATGTTGGTGTACTCACTGGACTTATAACATGATTTATGGATACATTTAGTTGTGCAAAGGTCAAGTTTTCATGAAGTTGGCTGTAGTCACGGAGTGAATTTGTGATACAGCAACAACAAAAAACACGTTTCTGGTTCCTACCTTCCTGGCAACGTCAAGGTTCGTCTTACACATCGTGCACTAACTTTCCGGTTAGTTCTAGTTGCTTACGTATCACGGCTACAGGGAGTGCTAGTGCCTGTGTCCATCTTGCTTGATTGACTTTGTGCAGGGTCACGTGAGTGGGTTAAACAAATGTACACACCTTACTGGTTGTATCCATGGCTCCACCAGCAGATCAACTACTGCTGTGTGACCCTCACATGTCACTAGACACACATGTGCTCACCTTACTGGTTGTATCAATGGCTGCTCCAGCAGCAATAAGCAGCTCAACTACTGCTGTGTGGCCCTCACGTGTCACTAGACACACATGTGCTCACCTTACTGGTTGTATCAATGGCTGCTCCAGCAGCAATAAGCAGCTCAACTACTGCTGTGTGACCCTCACGTGTCACTAGACACACATGTGCTCACCTTACTGGTTGTATCAATGGCTGCACCAGCAGCAATAAGCAGCTCAACTACTGCTGTGTGACCCTCACGTGTCACTAGACACACATGTGCTCACCTTACTGGTTGTATCAATGGCTGCTCCAGCAGCAATAAGCAGATCAACTACTGCTGTGTGACCCTCACGTGTCACTAGACACACATAAAATTATGCTCACCTTACTGGTTGTATCAGTAGCTCCACCAGCATCTTAACTACAGCTGTGTGACCCTCACGTGCACTCCAATGAAGTGCTGTCCAACCATACTATAGACTATTGCAGTCACTTATACATGACACTGTTATCATTTGATGGAAGAACAAGATATTTTGCGGTACGAAAAGTTATGAGTTTAGTTTAAACTGGCAGTTTCATCCCCATGTGTGGCACTCCTCTAAACTATCTGTAGGAGTGGTTCTTATGAAAGAGCAATTAATAATAATTTCTTTACGATAGTATAGTTGTATTCTATTTCATGAGAACAGCTTTGTTCAACAACACAACATATCAGTATCACTAGACACTCATGTACTCACCTTACTGGTTGTATCAATGGCTGCACCAGCAGCAATAAGCAGCTCAACTACTGCTGTGTGACCCTCACGTGTCACTAGACACACATGTACTCACCTTACTGGTTGTATCAATGGCTGCACCAGCAGCAATAAGCAGCTCAACTACTGCTGTGTGACCTTCACGTGTCACTAGGCACACATGTGCTCACCTTATTGGTTGTATCAATGGCTGCTCCAGCAGCAATAAGCAGATCAACTACTGCTGTGTGGCCCTCACGTGTCTCTAGACACACCTTACTGGTTGTATCAATTGCTGCTCCTGCAGCAATAAGCAGCTCAACTACTGCTGTGTGGCCCTCACGTGTCACTAGACACACCTTACTGGTTGTATCGATGGCTGCTCCAGCAGCAATAAGCAGCTCAACTACTGCTGTGTGACCCTCACGTGTCACTAGACACACATGTGCTCACCTTACTGGTTGTATCAATGGCTGCACCAGCAGCAATAAGCAGCTCAACTACTGCTTTGTGACCCTCACGTGTCACTAGACACACCTTACTGGTTGTATCAATGGCTGCTCCAGCAGCAATAAGCAGCTCAACTACTGCTGTGTGACCCTCACGTCATCACTTACCATAACTTGCCTAGTACTCTCTCTTTTCACATGATTTTAAAATAAATTTTTGTATCCACGGCTTCTCGACTTGATCAAACCTGTGCAGGCACTCCATATTATCAACCGAGCTAGATCAGTGGATGGGCTCTCTGATCACACACAAGGTCTTCTCTGATTTTGACCTTATCAAATGAAAGACAGACGTGCTACATACAATTATGATGATGCTGATGACAGTACTTTCTTCTTCTGTTCTCTATAAATTATTTCTTCACAATTGTCTTCTTCTGATGGGCCGTTCCAACTATTTCAGAGATGTTCATATTCATCCACGCCACACCGAGGGATCATCCATCCCACGCCACACCGAGGGATCACCCATCCCATGCCACACCGAGGGATCACCCATCCCAATGTTATCAAACTCGTATGTTGATTTATAAATATGTATCATTGAGAACTATCTCATTGCGGCTGGGAACTAAGATGAAGATGATTCGTTGCCAAAGCTTTAGCCAAACTGTTTTTATTTTATCAATGATCGATGCTGGTTTGTTTGCTATTGAAGAATTTCTTAATTTCTTGACCTTGAGCAAAACTGTCAGCAAAATATCGACAAGGTTCTCACTTCACCTTTTGGTGCACCTATTGAGTCAAGATACTGTTTAGCATCTGATCTTTGGATTACTGCCCAGTCCAGATCTTCTATGATTGATCCTCGTCTGATGATAGACAAGGACGGTTCTTTAGCTTCTGCCTTCAGTTGCTTATCCACTCCATTAGTCTAACCGGACTCCAGTATTGATATAATGAGATGCTGTAGAGCAGCTCTCCAGTAGATCTTAGTGAGTCATAGTATGAAGATGATTATAACTTTATTTGTAAGCACCTGATCAATAACTTGTGCATTGTCCACTAACTCACTCAATCACAGAATGAGCAAGGTCTGAACTGCCTGTTTCTTATTTTACAACACCTTTATATCTAGCTATCCAGATCTATCTGGAATATTCCAGTCTTGTCTAGCTAACACATTATCAATTCTGTAAATGTTCTATGGGTAACAATTGTGTGAACGACTAGGTGATGATAATATTATGTTAAGTGGGACTTGGTCACATGATCTGTACCGCGTTATGTTTCACGGCCATATTTACCAAGTGCTTCATTCATGCTTTACTTATGATACCCATCTTGTTCCTTGCAAGCATCGTTTATTTAGAGTTTTTGTTCTAACTAATCAAACCCTTCAGGCAGATCCTGACTGTAAACATTAATTCCATTCTAAGGTTGTTCTTTGATAAATTTTACTAATTTTCGATAAATAAACAGTCAACAGATAACAGAACACAACATACCTGACAGAGAAATGGATAAATGGTACAAGACTTGTCACTCTCAATCCGTTCTACAAATATACCCTTTGAAGTCCACTCGACAAAGTCGCAACACTCGTAATTACAAAGTGCTATTTGTCAATAAATGATAAATACAAGTGATAAATGATCATATGATATAAATTATGGCGTAATGGCAATGAAAACAAAGAAATGATAAGTGATCCGAGTGAAAGGTTTGGAACAATGGTGGCGGCTATGTCCAGGGGAGGTGCGTGCCTACCACTAGCCTGCAAGACCACGTGAGATGTGATATCTAACTCCAAGACAACTGGTCTGGCGCTTGGCTTAAATAACAAGTACAATACAATAGTACTGACAAGTACGACTAACAGTTAACAGAACAACACTACCTACCAACAAACATAAAAACACTATAACAAAGCAGATGCAAAACTAACACATTTATGTTTCTTTCTAAATTCATCCTGAACCTCCAACCTCGCCCTTATTAATGTTTTCTCTTTTGCTATTTCTTCTCGGTGCCTACGTTTCATTTGCATTTTTCGTTGTCTGTTATATTCAGCACTTTCTTTTGCATTTTGTCTCTCTTCCTCAAGTTTGAGTAGTTTGTCCACTTTATCATCCAAATTCAAATCATTTTCCCTTCTCCTTTTTTCTACGCGATTCTTTTTTCACCTTCCACTTTCTCTCCTCGATGCTTCTTTTCAGGCTCTTCTCTTGTCCGATGTTTCCCTCTTTGCCATTCTCTCTTCCTCTTCTTCCATCTTTCTATCATTTTCCCTTTCTACGTGATGTCTGAGCTCAACCGCCTCAACCATCTGAACCATCCACGCAATCCCAAAAGATATTACTCTCTCAATAACCTGTTTGTCTCTTATCAAGTTCTCAACAGTTTGTATCAAAGATATGCCAGCCATGTCTAGCTGGGCTATGTTGATAGTACCGTCGGCTTTGTACTCATCCACCAGCGACATCAGCATTCCTCCATTATCGGCTCCTCCCTCTCCCTGGTATATTAGTGATGATTTTCCTGATTTTCATTTGATGAAGAGATCAACTTTCGCAGTCTATTCACAATAATAGTGTACTAAGTTTTGTTCACCAACCACGACAGCCTTTAGATCCTTCTCGTTCTACTTAGTTCTGGTTCATTCTTGTGTGCATACGTAACTGAATATGAAAAAAAAAATTCTATTATAAAAGGGAAACATAACTATTGTGTTTCGAGTTATTTGGAATAATTCGAGTTTCTAGTTATTTTACGAGCGATTGGCTAGCTCCACCTCAAATTTTCAGTTGTTTTATTTTCCTACAAAACGGAAAGACTTGGAGCCTCTCTCTTTTATGTTTGGGTCAAACCACTCTACATGCTGATCGGCATCCCACTTTCATTGTGGAAAGTAAACACTTCTCCTGAGAGAAAGAGCATGTACGGGAAAAGAGCACGACGTTTTACTCAATTCAACAATATTTGTGCAATTTGGTTGGTTTTCCCAGACGCAGTCACATTATTAGTTTAGAAATCATACAGACAACCCATACCTGATCTATTATCAACTCCTCTTCATCGATTAATGGAAAGCCTTCCAATGTAGCTGTGCTAGCTGTACGCAGATACGGATTCTTTGTCCTGTTACGACCAACGGTCGGGTCATATCGCCACACATAAACAGCTTTTCTGCTTGATGAAACTTTAGATATAAATTGATGTACACCGTGCTGCTTTTTTGGGGACGGAAAGACATCCGGCAATTCGTGGCCAGCCAAGCAGCCTAATTCCTCTTGTTTACAATATGGTCTGCGGGCATTAGAGAAGTAAAAATAGATGGTCCAACTCTATAGGATGAAAGATAGGTACAGTAATGGTTCTGTGTGATGTGATGCTAAGCAAATGCAAAATAGTCGACACTAAGTAGCATATGGATTTCATGCTATATATAATTAGTATGACTCAATTCAGAAATAATTTTTCCATACTACAATGCGTGGGTGTCTTAATAGAAACCACAGGTGGTATATTCAGCATGTCCATCCCTCAGGGTGGATGTGTACAGCGCTTTACAGATAGGTTGTCAGAAGAGATGAAGCTTGGACAAGTTACCATCAATCGTGGTGATGCCAACGGGTCCCAAATCAGCCTTTATTACCTTGTGCATGTATCGTGTCAACTGTTTTACTCTTAACAGATGCTGAGTATTATTGGGGTGAGCCTGAGCGAGCCCCACATTGATGGTGACAATGCTCCGAGCCCCCGGGAGACCTCAGCCTTTCTACTTCGATTCTAAGTAATCAATTCTCTTCGTTTTGTCTCTCTTCTTCACCCTATCAATAAACAAATTCACAGCATTCCTCCATATCTATAACAGAGGCACAGGAACATTATTATGTTATAGTAGGTGTGGTAACTAACAAGTAACACAACAGGAAGCCCCTCCCTCTCTTTGGGGTGCCTCCCACCTACCAAACAACCAGTCACTGAAGTGTAAAGCACACAAACCACAACTCTCCTTTCAGCACAGACCAAAGCAAAAAGGGTGTGAACCACCCAACACCATGAACCACCCAACACCATGAACCACCCAACACCGTGAACCACCCAACACCGTGAACCACCCAACACCGTGAACCACCCAACACCGTGAACCACCCAACACCGTGAACCACCCAACACCGTGAACCACCCAACACCGTGAACCATCCTGCTTGATTGAAATCAGCACAGGAAGGGTGTGCATCACCCAACACCACTCAAAAGAACAGTTTGAAATATTCATTTCTAAATTCTGACATCATACTGTGTACAAAATGGGAGTACTAGTATCAGTTACAGCTGTTTTATTACTTCTTGCAAGGGTAAAGCGTAAACCATATAGAGCATAGACGTAAAGCGTGGAGCACTAATGCGTTAAAATGTCATTAAGTATTTGATCATGCTCCATTGTGTTAATAAATACCAGTGACTTGACAGTGACTGTAAGGTGACGCTTTACGCTCAAACCTTCCTTGCAAGAAGTAATAAAACCTCTGGACTACAACAACAGAACGTACTACTAGCATATACTGCTAAATAAGCACCCATTGCTAGATGTACTACTACCATGTACTACTACCATGTACTACTACCATATACTACTACCATGTACTACTACCATGTACTACTACCATGTACTACTACCATGTACTAATACCATGTACTACTAGCATGTACTACTACCATGTACTAATACCATGTACTACTACCATGTACTACTACCATGTACTACTACCATGTACTACTACCATGTACTACTACCATGTACTACTACCATGTACTACTACCATGTACTACTACCATGTACTACTACCATGTACTACTACCATGTACTACTACCATGTACTAATACCATGTACTACTAGCATGTACTACTACCATGTACTACTATCATGTACTACTAGCATGTACTACTACCATGTACTACTACCATGTACTACTACCATGTACTACTACCATGTACTACTACCATGTACTACTACCATGTACTACTACCATGTACTACTACCATGTACTACTACCATGTACTACTACCATGTACTAATACCATGTACTACTACCATGTACTACTACCATGTACATGTGCTATTATTGTATACCGTAGATCGTAAAATTTCACTGATGATAAATTTCACAATTTTCACAAGTCATCTTGTATTCGCGAAAATTGCTGTCACAAAAATTTCACAATACCTGTACTTGGAGTTGGATTTACCTCTGCTGCTCAAACACAGAATTTTTTTCCCGAACTAAACTTTTATTTCCAATTCGCAAACTATACGGGCCGCGAAATAACACTATCTACGGTAATATTATTATGTGTTCCTTGTGTTATATTGTGTGTGAACCCTGTCACTCTACCTCAGGCACAGCACAGTAGTCTGAAGACCACAACACTAAAGAGCCTAGTGACCGGTGGGAAACAGGTAATACATGTACCATTCAGCTAGCTAGCTTAGGTTAGCTTAGCCTAGACATGCTGCTAACAGTGATTTATGGATGTTAACATTAATTTTATGTGAGCTTTCATTGAGATTGTTACATCAATTTTTTATGCTGTAGATTGGGAAATTTTATCTCATTTTTCATTTCAAAATTTTTGCAGTATTTAATTTTGACGCAGCTGTGGGTATAATATTATAGTGTGTTTATGGGTTCTCTGATCTACGGTGTGCTGTACAAGGTATTCTGTACAAGGTTTTCAGCCGTTGTGTGCTCGGAAAGCTTTCCCTTTCTAGTGATCATGCTGTGCCTACCTGTAGGTCCCTTCCTCGCTGATATCTGCTCTCCTCTCACATTACGCCGGAGACTCCTCCCTCATGGACCCACTCACCTCTCAGCTCCGTCAGCTCTGTCCCGCCCTCTTTAGTGAAGATGACGCCATTGCCTCAAAGGGACAAGAGCTGGTCACCATAGCAACCACTGTACAGAGCCCAGCTGAGAAACAGAGCATGCTACGAGACTCACTGAAGGTATGAAACCACACCCACACACACACAAATGCACACGAGCAGTCACTCAAATGAACAAAAATATTCTCTTCCTCTCCCTCCCTTCCCTCTTCCTCCCTCTCTTCTTCCTCTCTCTCTCACTCTCTTCTCTCTCCCTCCCTTTCCCTCCTTCCCTTTCTCTCCCTTCCTCTCCTTCCCTCTCCCTCCCTTCCTCCCTCTCTCTCCCTTCCTCGCTCCCTCTCCCTCCCTCCCTCCTTCCCTCCTTCCCTTCCTCTCCCTCCCTTCCTCCCTCTCTCTCCCTCCCTCGCTCCCTCCCTTCTCCCTCTCCCTCCCTTTCCCTCCCTCCCTCCCTCTCCCTCTAGTTATTCAGTCAAGTGACTCAGCAGATATCTCTCCCAGTGATCTGTGACCAGTACAAGTCCCTGCGTTACTACGAGGGAGTGGTGGAGCTAGCACTATGTACCGCAGCTCACAGAGACCCTCAGAACATGGCGCTGCTGTTCTACAGATCAGGACAATCCATGGAAGACACTGCCGGACAGAAGGCACTAGCTGATAGGTGAGTGAGTGAGTGAGTGAGTGAGTGAGTGAGTGAGTGAGTGAGTGAGTGAGTGAGTGAGTGAGTGAGTGAGTGAGTGAGTGAGTGAGTGAGTGAGTGAGTGAGTGAGTGAGTGAGTGAGTGAGTGAGTGAGTGAGTGAGTGAGTGAGTGAGTGAGTGAGTGAGCGGGTGGGTGGGTGAGTTATGAGCCTTCAAAAAAAATTATTTTATGAACTATGCTTCCTGCATTGACATTGTATCTCTCTCACACACACACACTCCCTCTCTCTCTCTCTCTCTATCTCTCTCTCTCTCTCTCTCTCTCTCTCTCTCTCTCTCTCTCTCTCTCTCTCTCTCTCTCTCTCTCTCTCCCTCCCTCTCTCTCTAGACAAGAGGCATACAGTGTGATCACTAGTATACTGAATCAGTTACTACAACAAACCAGAACTGGACCACACTCACCGACCATACCCAGCCAGCCGGGACCACCTCCTAGCCAGCAAGACAATGGAGAAATACTCAAGACAGACCCAAAGAAAGATGTGAGTGACCCTCTGTGAGGCAGCTAGACACTGCTTAGTGCACAGGTGTCCTGGCTCTACCAGTGTCCCTCTGTGAGGCAGCTAGACACTGCTTAGTGCACAGGTGTCCTGGCTCTACCAGTGACCCTCTGTGAGGCAGCTAGACACTGCTTAGTGCACAGGTGTCCTGGCTCTACCAGTGACCCTCTGTGAGGCAGCTATACCTGGTGTTAATATGGTGTTATTGTTCTATAGTTCGAGTCAATGTTGCTGCTGGCGTTACGATCAGACGATGAGCTATTCCACATCACACTGTACTCATGGCTCATGTCAGATGATGTCAAAATGTCCGACAGACTAGTTGAGGTAAGTATCAGTCACCCTGCTCCACCCACTCATCTCTCTGCTCCACCCACTCATCTCTCTGCCCCACCCACTCATCTCTCTTTCCCACCCACTCATCTCTCTCTCAGATCAAGTCCTCATATGTGGAGGGTTTCCTCAAGTACATGTCGTCACTACAAGCTGATAGTCTACCTATACTGAATCTACTGTGGAGATATTATGAGACAAATCGTCTGTACATGTCAGCCGCTAAGATACTGCACCAACTAGCTCACTGGGACAGGTATGGTTGTCAAGGAGCACACTCACTCACTCACAGGCTTGCAGAACTGAAGTGTGTAGAGTGTCACCTTCATGCACTAATGTGTTCAGTCACTGTTGTCTTTATTCACACGATGGAGGATGATCAGAGACTGAACACAATTACAGCGCTTTGAATAGATCTTGCAACGCCACAGCTAAAGCGGAAGTAATACGTTGACCAATCAAACACGGCTGGTCATGTGTGGGCCTGCATCGGAGAATTGAAGCGCGTGATTGATTGGTCAACGTAAGAAAACGTGTTACTTCCGCTTTGACTGTGGCGTTGCAAAATCTATTCAAAGCGCTGTAATTGTGTTCAGTCTCTGATCATCCTCCATCGTGTGAATAAAGACAACAGTGACTGAACCAGGAGCGCATAATGAGAGAGCGACGTAATAGAGTAGGAGCGTGAAGCGCCCACGCATTTGATTAAAAATTGGAACTCCAGACATGATGGGACGTGTTACTAAGAATAGAACACTCATTGCGTTGTACTGTACAAGCGTACGTACGATCGAGCGGGTACGCCGAGTAGTAAAGCAGCTAGCCACATGTTCTCTGATGGCGTCTGCAGGTGCCACTGGCAAGAGTCAAACAAAGAAAGCCAGCTCCAGAACGAAGAAAACGACCTTCAAAGTAAAAGAACGACGTGAACTGCTTCTTGTTCTGGAAGGTAATGACTATGCCGACCTGGTAAACACTGCTATCGTGTCAGGCTTATCGTGCTGGTTAGCTAGGCGCTTGGCCAACAATCGAGGCGATCGCCTGGGAGTGATCGCGAGCGGCACTAGTCTATGAACTAGCGTTCTTCGAGGAGTACTCACTTCGGCTTCCATCTTGTGTACGAACGCGTGTACGTGTATAACGAGATTGTTCTATTCTTAGTAACACGTCCCATCATGTCTGGAGTTCCAATTTTTAATCAAATGCGTGGGCGCTTCACGCTCCTACTCTATTACGTCGCTCTCGCTCCTGACTGAACACATTAGTGCATGAAGGTGACACTCTTCAGCAGTGCAAGCGTCTACAGCTCAACATACTCATCTCTCTCCATTCTTCCTCTCTCTCTCAGACCTGGTATAACCCTGGACCAGCGGATGGAGTATATCTCACGAGCTGTGTTGTGTGCTAAGAGCTGCAGTATGGTGACTAGTGTCAGTGGGGAGGGAGAGTTCCTCCATGAGCTGGAGGAGAAGATGGAGGTTAGTACAGCAACTCTCTCCCTCCCTCCCTCCTCCCTCCCTCCTCCCTCCCTCTCTCCATCCCTCCCTCCTCCCTCCCTCTCTCTCTCCCTCCCTCTCTCTCTCTCTCTCTCTCTCTCTCTCTCCCTCCCCCTTCCTCCCTCCCTCTCCCTCCCTCTCATACTCATCTGTCTGTTCTTGTCATCTAGGTAGCTCGTATTCAGCTGGGTATACTGGAGTGCATCAAGTCTCTGTCTCCTTCTCATGACACACACCTAGCCATCACGGCACTCAATGCTGAACTAATGGACATTAGCAAGGTATAGTACTTCTGGTAGGTGGGGCTTGTAGTGATGGGAGGGACCATGTAGTAAAAGTGTGGCTGGTAATTTTGGAGGGACAAAATTTTGCGAATGACCCAGATTTTGCTTTTTGGCGAATTTAATTTTGGCGTCAAGTGCCTCGCTCACATGTTATTGCAATAGAAAAAGCAGATTTTGGCGAATTTTATTTTGGTGAATGCTTGGCGATTCACCAAATTCGCCAAAGTTTCCTCCTATACGGTAGTGATATAAGGGACCATGTTGCCTCATCACTTACTCTATCATGTCCAGCTGTATGGTGATTATGCTGAACCATTCGAGCTGTCAGAGTGTAAATTGACCATCATTCATTGTGCTGGACACTATGACCCAACACTAGTGGACTCACTGTGGGCTGAGATTATTGACAAAGGTAAGAGAGAGCGAGAGAGTGAGCTAGCCTATACAGGTGTTGTTAGCGACTAAACCCTTTAGTACATGTATTTGCTGTGCTCTTTGCATGTGGCTTTGGTTCCAAATATTAATGTGTTACGAGAGAACATTGATGTGTGCCTCCTGTTATAGACCCTAACCAGCTTGCTCTCCTTTGATCTCTCTCCCCCTCTCTCTCTCTCTCTCTCTCTCTCTCTCTCCTCCCTCCCTCTCTCTCTCTCTCTCTCCCTCCCTCTCTCTCCCTCCCTCTCTTCCTCCCTCCCTCTCTCTCCCTCCCTCCCACCCTCTCTCTCTCTCTACAGAGCTCACTCAGACCCAGCGTCATGCTAAGTCCACTCGCATGCAGAGCATGATTGCTAAACTAGTCAAACTGGGACAGCTCTACTGCCGCAGTGAGAGATACTTCCCATTAGGTGAGATTACACGATCATACATTTGGATCTTGTGTCATGTCTCACTGCGTAAATGTGATATTCTATGGTCTAGCAAGCTATCATTCTATCATTCTATGGTCACATTTAGAGCACATTACTGCCGTTTCATTGTGACAGATTGTTTAACCCTCTGACCTCTGATTGTTTAACCCTCTGACCACAGGTTACCTGATCAAGCTACTAGAGCAGCATTGCTGTGAGCTGCAGTGGCAGTGTGGCTACATACCCACCACCTTCCATCAGATAGGTGTCTCTTATCCCGCTCTATTCAACATCTATAATAACCTCTATCATGAGAAGGTGTGGTTTGCCCCGCCCATACAACAATAGTGGAGGGTGTTGCTTATGCTCTCTCTCTCTGTCTCCCTCTCTCTCTCTCTGTCTCTCTCCCTCTCTCCCTCCCTCCCTCCCTCTCTCTCTCCCTCTCTCTCTCTCTGTCTCTCTCTCTCTCCCTCCCTCTCCCTCTCTCCCTCCCTCCCTCTCTCTCTCTCTCTCTCTAGGATCCCTGCTGGCAGTCACTGGGTAGCCCTCTCCATCTCCTCTCAGTACTGGTCTCCATCATCTCATCGTACACTAGTAACCCATCACTAGTATCATCCTATGAAAGGTAATGCACAGACACACACAAGTTGACCCTTCATATTATTATTTAACTCCTCTCTCTCCTCTCTCACTTAATCCATACACACATTCACTCGCACAAGTTAACCCTTCATATTATTATTTAACCCCTCTCTCTCCTCTCTCACTAGGCCTTCCTTCAGTACCCTATTGCTAGATTCTACCACTCATTACCTGGTCGAGCTGCAAGCCATGAGCTCCTCCATCGCCGGCCTCTCTGCCATCACTGCTGACCTACGCAACCTGCAGCGTCACATAAAGACTATCATGTGACCGCTCCTTCATATCATGTGACCTCAATAACTCCGCCCCTCCTAATAACTGCACCATCATGAATTCTACTACCTTTTGTTAATTTAATCACCATTATCATTAATTTATGGTAACACTGTGTGTGAGAGAGGAGGAGTGTGTACTGCAAATCTGCTGACGATGGGTTATAATAAAGCAAAGATGTGTGTCTAAAAGCAGTCTGTTGTCATTACATAATACGAATCACTAAGGTCTCTCTCACTCATAATATGTTGAGCCCAACCTACCTCAACAGCTGGAGAGAATCACAGATAATAGTTGTCATAGTCAATGCAAAAATGCAAATTTACACTTTTTACAACTTTACAGTAGGATGGTATTTTTTATGAAGTTCCTAAGATCTGTCGTATTGATAGCTAGTCCATGAGGAGTGATGGTCTGAGCATCTGTCAGACACTCTATAGCTACCTACAGCTGCTAGATGGATCTGGAATTACTGTCCACAGTCAGTGACTAGTTCGTTGGGTAACATCAGAGCATGTGCAGGTATCAATATTTATAATGTCGACAAAACAGAATAATTGTTAATTTCACATAATAAATTATTGAAGTGTCTTACATAATCTTGTTTTGGGAGTAATAAAAAGCTAAATAAAACTACTGATCACAAAAATTAATAATTATTAATAAAATATTTATGATGAAATAAAAAGTGTCGTGACAGAGTCTGCCGTTGTGATGTGAGGTCTAAAAATACTGTGACAATAACGCTGATGAAAATAAGTTATTAGTAGTTATTAAGTAGCAATAGTCTCTGTTTAGTTGAAGTTAGCGTACATCTCAAATGATTCCAAATATTCCATCACAGAACGATAACAGAACTCGTATTGCTCCTGTGAGAAGAGAAAGGGTTAATAATTACAAAAATGGAAGAAAAGGGTTAATAATTACACATTGGGTTACTAAAACAGCAGACTATTAATAGCTTCCTCATTGTGTAGAGTTGTTCATCAGACATCATGTTGCTGTCTACAGTGGAACCTCTCTAAGGCAGACACCATTGAGACAGTCAAGAATAATAAAAATTGCCCATTATAGAGAGGGTGTCCTCTGGTCAGGGGTTTATTATACATTATGTGGGTTATATTTGGGATTCAGTAAGTGTCCATTATAGAGGGATGAGGGGTGTCCTCTAAGCAGGGTTCCACTGTATTGACAAGGTATTCCATGACAAATGTGTTTATACAAGACTAGCAGCTACATGGTTGTGTACTTTACAGAGCTCTTTACAAGACGGAAATAAATTAGTATCAGTAAAGTCAACAAAGATGATTTTTTCATC
>OZ024790.1:592217-672217 GCA_964017065.1 Haliclona indistincta | reverse complement strand
ACAGTGTGTTCTGTTATGCTCACATGCTGTGATGTTGGCGTATCGATTCTTGATAGCGTTGTCTGGATCATGAGTTGCTTCAGTTGTGGGTTTGTGCTTGGGCTCAAGTGTCTGGAGAGGGAGGGAGGGAGGGAGGGAGGGAGGGAGGGAGGGAGGGAGGGAGGGAGGGAGGGAGGGAGGGAGGGAGAGAGAGCTGAATTTGACCGGGCTAACAACATGTGTTGCACTGTACCGGATATTCCACTGAAAAGAGGTAGTCATCGTTCGCGTGCATCTGCTGCACGTGTTCAGGGAAGTCCTTGACGTGGATCGGCTGATGCTTGGAAGCTGAGAGAGAGAAAACACGGCTCTGAGCTACTATTATGACGTCTGATTGCTAGCTATAGTCATACCAGCAGAGAGTAGCGCTCGCGAGACGTGCCTAGGCAGCGGCAAAAGCGCTAAAACGCGAGCAGTAGCTTGTAAAACAGCAGCCATGATGACCTCGTGTTGTCGCGTGTCAACCCACGCCGTTGCTACGGTACAACCGGTGCTTTGCAGGACGGGTAATCGGGTGCAACCGGTGCTTTACGTTACCGGATCAACCGATACAACGGTGCTCTACATTACCGGTTACTATGCTCGCGCTATCCTATGGTACTTACATGGATCCACCCAAGTGCCGTTGACGGCTTCTGTATTGTGAAAAAGATAAAGATGAACCAGAGTCTACTACTCATCAGTGTCAGATGTACCTGTGGTATTGGTGCTGTTCATGATGACAAGATTCTCCTCTGGAGGAGGCACACGGCACATCACTGTGCCCTCCTGACCATTCCGCTTGACAAAGTCATACAGGTTTTTGCCTCTACACAATGAGATAAAGGTCACTTTATCACCCACTCACTCACTTACTTACTCACTCACCCACTCACTCACACACACACTCACACACACACTCACACTCACTCACTCACTCACTCACTCACCCACCCACCCACTCACCTGTATCTCTTGAAGTATATCAGCACCACTACAATCACTACTATCACAATGGCTACTGCTAATAGAGCAATGATAACACCAGCTGCAACACCACCTCTACTATAGCCCAGAGCTGTACAGGAAGGAAATATAGAATGAATGAATGATAGAAAATATGAGCAGTGAGATAAAAAAGGATAGAGAGAGGGGCATCATAACTCACGTGTGGCTACATGTGTTACTGCTGAATAGCTGGTTTGATAGGTCTAAAAAATATTATAAGATCAAAATTATACTAAATAATGATAGTATTTAACTCACTCCTGGTAGTGATGTGTTCTGTTGTGTTATAATGAATACACAGTATTGCGTCTCAGGACTCAATGGCTGGTTAGTATACTCAAGTGTATTGTTCCCTGGTCGAGCAGCCATGGTCGTTGTTCTATCTCCCACTGTCAAAGTCATAGGCACGTCAATATCAGAGAGTGGGTCGGACAGTGGTCTGCTCCATGCTGCTGTGATGTAAGCCATGCTGCCTGGGGTGTAGGGTCCAAGGTTAGGGTACGCCAGACCAAGATTCGGTGGACAGCTGTCACGCCTGGCAACAGCCACACCATAAAATCTGTACAAATAAAGTGTCATGTGACTGATGAACAGATTGTGTAGTAAGATCATCAGTTATCCTTTACCCTCTAATAAGGTACAAGCAATAATTGAAGATTAAAGGAACATCACAGTGGTCACATCTGTTGCATGCTCCCGAAACCATCATTGGGAGCATGCAACTATAAGCATCGACTTCATGCACTAATGTGATGTTCAGTCTCTGATCATCCTCCATCATGTGGAACAGTGACTGAACACATTAGTGCATGAAGGTGATACTCTACCACGTTTGTGATGAAGATGAGTATATTGTCTTCTGTACTAAATCATAGATAATTCCTTACAGGATATGTGTTCCATAGCTGCTTGGTCGAGGGAGACGAACATTGAGAGTAGACGGCTGTACATCATCATCAGGTAGCTGCACAGTGGGCGGGGCACTGGATGGTGTTGCATTGACAGCGACTACAAACACTAACGGCATGCCAGCGACACCGGTCACTGAGATCGGTTCAACGGTGATACGGTATGTCGCACCATCGGTTAAACCACCAATGACGATACTAGTTGTGGGAGTGGTCTCAACTCTAGTGGTACCAACTTGTCTTTGTCGTGAATTTCCCACGGTTATCTGTACTATAGTGACCCGGTACTCCCTTATCTCTCCATTTGGGCTTGCTGGGAGATCCCAGGTAAGCAGTATTCTATCATGACCGAGTGTAATTGTTATTTCACCTCTGATCGGCGTGGAACCTGAGATTGAAACATCGTATTATTACCATGCAGTAGATAGCATGTTTGGTGCAAGATATTAGTGATTCTTATAAGTGTGTTAATGCTATATTATATTGACTAACTTGTTGTTTGAGTTCTGTTGATAATATTAACCCCAGTAGGTCCTGCGGCTGTCTGTCCCAGATCAGTGTTATAGGCAAACACTTCAATATTGTAAATAGCAAATGAGAGTGCGTTATTGATCGTGTGACTCGTGTTGTTAACGCTGTTGAATATAATACAGTTTTTGTCAGTGCGAGCTTCTTCCTGTGGGTAAGGAGGGGGCTGGGTCCCTCTGTAGGTGAGGTTGTAACTGATCGAGCCATTCCGCTCTGAGGGCCTAGTCCACGTGATCTCAATCACTCTTGGACGCACTTCACTTGCTGTTACTGTGATGGCGTCTTGTGGAGCTGAGAGTAAAGAGACATAGAATAAAGTGACTTGAGCATGGAGCACTCATGATACAATGAGGATGTAATTGACCCTCTTCAGAGTACAATGATAATTTGCGTAGATAAGTAGAATGTTTATATGACACTTGTTCAGAACAATCAGAACAATGTACTAATGAGTGGATGTGGTTAATAACCACTTAGCAATAACATGTTACTGATACAAGACAGAATCAGATACACTGTAGCTGATAAGGCAGTGAAAAGCTCGATCTTTACTGCAGTGTTATAGTGAGTTTCTTACCATCCTGACTGGTTGTGTTGGTGTCACTACTCTCAACACTGTTCCCAGCACTGGTTCTTGCACTGACAGACACTGAGTACAGTGTGTTAGGTGTGAGCCCGGTCAGTAGTTGAGAGGTAGCTGTGTAAGTCACATTGTGTGGAGGGGTGGGACTACCCAACACACCATCACTAACACTCGTATTATGATCAATCTGTTGAGAGAAGAAGAGAGTGGTTAGTCACTTAGTGATATCATAATAATGGGTTGAAGAGTGAGCTAGTTTTCAAAAATTGAGCTTTTCAGCATTTTGTAAGTTTGACCTCAGAATATACAGGTGCTAAACTTTAAGCTAAAACCACGAAAATAACTCGGCATATAAAATTTGTTATTTAAAGGGCATAACTAAAGGTAAATTGCTTAGTCACCATCCGACACTATGATGACAAATGACACTGATCGTGACACTCTGGATCATATGTGACCTAATTTGCGAAAAGGGGTATTTGTGCGCCTGAAAATTTTGAGCGCATGCCTGTAATCAAATAGCTGCTACTCAGTCAAACATAATTGATAGTTAATGAAAGTTTCTCTTTATTATGCTTGATTATTCTGCTTGCTGTATAAAAAAATTCAAAGTCACTGTTCTTCATTTATCTGAGAAACAGCCATTTGATTAGAGGCATGCGTTCAAAATTTTCAGGAGCACAAATACCCCTTTTCGCAAATTAGGTCACATATTATCAACTAATACAGAATGGTAACCACTCTCATTCAATACTTCCTTAATCAAACTTCTTTTTCAGTTAAAGGATACATTCCTAAAGTACGCCGTGATATTATTAGTGCAACCAGCGGCTATGCAAACACAGCAGGTATTGGTAAACTCATAGTCAGCTTATTGTAAACTGTTTATGTTGATACAATACCTACTCACTGGCTTTGTCACTACTATAGTGAACTTGAAACTACTCAGTATTCTCATACAGTACACAACGGGTGATGTGGGGACTCACCGTGTATCCCAGTAGGACTCCATTGTCACACTCAGGTCGCTGCCAGGTGACCTGTAGCTCAGCCGAGTTGGTTGTGTTCGCAACACTCACTTGTGTGGGTGGTGTAGGCACTGTGGGTGGAGCAATGGGTGGAGCATTAACACATACACTACGTAATACACATACACAATCAAACTTGATACTGCAATGTCTATTTTGAACAAGAGTGCAATGCACATTCACATTTAGTAACACCTCTACGTACCTGCTGTCGTGGTGTTGAATGTGAAAGATGAGACGTTCTCTCCCACTCCAAAACTAGTGTTAGCAACTACTGTAAACTGGTACTCAGCATATGGCACTAGAGGGAGAGGAACAATGATACAATATACACCACATGATGATAACCATGCTCACCAAGAGCATCAACTGATAGGCTTGTCATTTCTCCTAACACAGGAAAGGTTCGATTGCGTACAGCACTGTTCAATCGTAGACACATTTCTTCACTATTGTTCGCAGCAAGTAGTCTGGTGAATGTTAGAGTGACAAAGTAGCCATTGAATGCTCTAGCTAGTCGCTCTATGTCAGCAAGACGATCCCACATGAGGGTAGCTGTAGTGGCTGCTATTGGACTAGCTGTTAGACCAAGAACACCACCGGGAGCTAGGGAGAGAGAGTGAGTGGGTGAGTGGGTGAGTGGGTAGGTGGGTGAGTGGGTGGGTGGGTGGGTAGGTGAGTGAGTGAGTGAGTGAGTGAGTGAGTGAGTGAGTGAGTGAGTGAGTGAGTGAGTGAGTGAGTGAGTGAGTGAGTGAGTGAGTGAGTGAGTGAGTGAGTGAGTGAGTGAGTGAGTGAGTGAGTGAGTGAGTGAGTGAGTGAGTGAGTGAGTGAGTGAGTGAGTGAGTGAGTGAGTGAGTGAGTGAGTGAGTGAGTGAGTGAGTGAGTGAGTGAGTGAGTGAGTGAGTGAGTGAGTGAGTGAGTGAGTGAGTGAGTGAGTGAGTGAGTGAGTGAGTGAGTGAGTGAGTGAGTGAGTGAGTGAGTGAGTGAGTGAGTGAGTGAGTGAGTGAGTGAGTGAGTGAGTGAGTGAGTGAGTGAGTGAGTGAGTGAGTGAGTGAGTGAGTGAGTGAGTGAGTGAGTGAGTGAGTGAGTGAGTGAGTGAGTGACTGAGTGACTGAGTGACTGAGTGAGTGAGTGGGTAAATGCGCAATGCAAACAAATCACATTAAAGTGTTAATATGTTACCTTCATCATCAAGTATCACTGTCAGTGGATCACTCGGTGTGCTGTTACCAATATCATTAAAAGCCACTATTGTGAAGTTGTAGGTAACTCCAGGATGCAGGTCATCAATAAACAGCTCAGTAGGGACTATATTGTTACCATCAGCGGAGACGTTCAGGACAACATTGGCTCCATCCGCCAGGAACACAGGTCTGGCATAAGAGACCCTGTAGCCTGTGATAGGAGCATTGTTGTCATGAGGCTCCACCCAGGTCAACGTCAGGTTACGAGAGGTGACGTTAAGAGCCGTGAGGTTTCCAGGCTGTTCAGGAATCGCTGTGGAATGTCAACACAAAGAGGGAGAGTCAGTCATTGTACACATAGCACAGATTCCAGTATATGTAAACAATGAATGGACACAAACTGACCTTGTACCAGTACAAGAGCTATTGAGCTGTTGATGGGACCAAAGTCACTAATAGAGCTAGTGATATTACAGTAGTAGGTGCCAGTATCATTAGTCATAGAATTATTGATATCGATGGTACTGTTGGTCTGGTAGTGAGAAGATGAGGTATTGATGGATATACGGTCCGTAGGTGTAACAGCCGTGTCGTTATGGTACCAAGTGATGTTCGGTGCAGGGAACCCTGTAGCTGAACATGAGAGGGTGATGCTGTCTTCTATACGAGTCACATTAATGGAGACTGGGTTCAGTACTACCTCCGGCCTCACTGTATAGAGAGGGAATAGATTAGAACATTAATTACTATCAGAGGACACTATAATTATACCATTGAGAGAGACAGTTGCTGACTCATTCCCAGCCTGGTTTGATACAGTACACTCGTAGTCTCCTCCTATCATTGCTGTGCTGGCCAGGCTCAGCTCAGGTGTGTTGCTGGTAATGCTGCCATCTCGTGTTAGTACCCATTGGAACATGTTGTCAGGTCCACCATCACCAGAGCAGGTGAAGACAGCTTGCTGGGTACGATTAGCGTTAATGAAGGATGGAGTAGCAGCAACGCTACCCTCAGGAGATACTGCACAAGAGAGAGACACACATGATAGTGAGCACCAATACCACTATACTGCACTCATATATTATAGTCACTACTCACCTGTGACCAGAGATGAAGTGGAGTTGACCTGTACTCCTAGTGATACTGCCACACACTGATAGGTGCCTTCATCTCCAAACATTACTGGATTGAGCATTAAAACACTCGTGTTACTAACTGTTCTTGTGATTCCATTCTCTATCTTCTCCCATCGATACTCAGGTGCTGGGAATGCATCAGCCACACACTGAAGCTGTTCAATGCTGCCATTACTAGTCAGTAGTGTCTCTGCTGGCTGAACAGTGATGACTGGTCTCACGTTAAGTGTTCCATTATCGCTGTCATTACCAGCTCCATTGCTCACTACACACCTGTAGACTCCACCATGTTGAGTAGCATTGACGTTACTGATATTCAGCACAGAGTAGCTGTCACTGGAGGATATAGATAGGTCCTCTCCAGAGGACAGCATCATAGAGGGCTCTCCTACTAGTATCCACTGGAACGTATTGTCAGGTCCTCCCTCAGCTGTGCAGTTGATAGCTATGGTTGAGCCATTATCAGTGGTCTGCTCAGAGGGAGCTAGTACCACGGCAGGAGATACTGTAAGAGAGAGAGACACATATGATGGTTGGTACCTATACCACTACACTGTACTCACCGGTGATAGTGGCATTATCAGATGTATCAGTATCACCGATCACTGGAGCTGTGGCCACACAACGATAGTCACCAAAGTCGTTAAACTGAACTGAACCAAACACCAGTGTACGGTTGGTCTCTCCTGGCAGTTGATAGTAAGATTCTGAAGTAGTGTTGTACTTTTCCCACTGGTATAGTGGACTAGGGAAGCTGTCAGCACGACACGATAGAGTAACACTGTCTCCTTGTCTAGTGAACTGGTCCTGCGGTTGATCCACGATGAGTGGTCTCACGCACAGTGTCACATTAGCACTGTCCTGTCCAGCTTGATTAACCACCACACACGTGTACATGCCGCCATCTTGAGTGGCATTGATGGATGAGATAGTGAGGTTAGGACCGGTTGAAATGTTCACGAGTTGCTGGAGGAAAGCTGTCGAGTCAAAGCTGCCTAGTAATCCTGATCCACTGGAGGAGCCCACATCTGAGACTCTAATCCACACTACAGTGTTGTCTGGTCCTCCACTAGCAGTACAGATGAAGGTGGTGGTATCTCCATTATCCTCAGTAGAATTGAGAGGAGTAGCCATTACACTGCCAGCAGGTGACACTACATGAGAGAGCATCATCACACTTAATGATAGTAAACACTTTGTAGATTATTAAGTAGACTATTAGTGTGTGATAACAAGACCACATTCCATACACTCTACTAGTGTTATACAACAACTATAATAGTCTTGCATGAAGCATACAGTCATTACTCACCTGTGACCAGAGATGAAGTGGAGTTGACCTGTACTCCTAGTGATACTGCCACACACTGATAGGTGCCCTCATCTCCAAACATTACTGGATTGAATAATATAACGCTCGTGTTACTAACTATTCTCGGGATTCCATTCTCTATCTTCTCCCATCGATACTCAGGTGCTGGGAATGCATCAGCCACACACTGAAGCTGTTCCATGCTGCCATTACTAGTCAGCAGGGTCGCTGCTGGTTGAACAGTGATGGCTGGTCTCACGTTAAGTGTTCCATTATCGCTGTCATTACCAGCTCCATTGCTCACTACACACCTGTAGACTCCACCATGTTGAGTAGCATTGACGTTACTGATATTCAGCACAGAGTAGCTGTCACTGGAGGATATAGATAGGTCCTCTCCAGAGGACAGCATCATAGAGGGCTCTCCTACTAGCATCCACTGGAATATATTGTCAGGCCCTCCCTCAGCTGTGCAGTTGATAGTGATGGTAGAGCCATTATCAGTGGTCTGCTCAGAGGGAGCTAGTACCACGGCAGGAGATACTGTAAGAGAGAGAGACACATATGATGGTTGGTACCTATACCACTACACTGTACTCACCGGTGATAGTGGCATTATCAGATGTATCAGTATCACCGATCACTGGAGTTGTGGCCACACAACGATAGTCACCAAAGTCGTTAAACTGAACTGAACCAAACACCAGTGTACGGTTGGTCTCTCCTGGCAGTTGATAGTAAGATTCTGAAGTAGTGTTGTACTTTTCCCACTGGTATAGTGGACTAGGGAAGCTGTCAGCACGACACGATAGAGTAACACTGTCTCCTTGTCTAGTGAACTGGTCCTGTGGTTGATCCACGATGAGTGGTCTCACATACAGTGTCACATTAGCACTGTCCTGTCCAGCTTGATTAACCACCACACACGTGTACATGCCGCCATCTTGAGTGGCATTGATGGATGAGATAGTGAGGTTAGGACCTGTTGTGATGTTCAAGAGTTGCTGGAGGAAAGCTGTCGAGTCAAAGCCGCCTAGCAATCCCGATCCACTGGAGGAGCCTACATCAGTGCCTCTAATCCACACTATAGTGTTGCCTGGTCCTCCACTAGCAGTACAGGTGAAGGTAGTGGTAGCAGCATTGTCTTCAGTGGTGTTGAGAGGGCTAACAAGGACACTTCCCAGAGGTGACACTGTAGGGAGGGAGGATTGGAGAGTTAGTTTACACAACTGATTGCTACTATCAAAACAGCAGCTTACCAGTGAGTGTCACATTTCTAGACACTGCCTCACTATCGATGCCTGGAGCACTAGCAACACAGCGATATACGCCATTGTCCTCATGTTGTACGTCTGTGAACTCTGTAAAGTTATTAGTAGAATTTACTGTCTGGAATACACCATCGACCAATTTCTCCCATCGAATAATAGGTGCAGGAAAGCTCTCGGCAAGACAAGACAATATAACATTGCCTCCAGGTACTGCTTGTCGATCACTGGGTTCAGATGTGATAAAAGGTCTCAGGAATAGAGTAGCATTGTCGCTATCAAAGCCGGCTTCATTGATTACAACACAGATGTACTGTCCTGCATCTAGCCCTACTATCGATGAGATATTCAGCAAAGGTCCCTCTTCAACTACACTGGATCTAAGATTCTGAAGAAACTCGCTTGCTACAAACTCATCTCCAGCAAGACTCTCCAGGTCTATGTTTGATCTTATCCATCTGAACGTGTTATTGGGTCCTCCTTCAGCGATACAGTCAAAGGCAGCATCGTCCATCCATGAAACAGTCTGGTTCCCAGGCTGTGTTGAAACACTGTCTTCAGGAGACACTACATATTGAAACAAGGAAACACGACAAATGACTTAGTAATGGAAATGTTAACAACAACTTCCAGACAGAGAGTTGTTAGTTGCAAAATACACGAGATCAAGCAGTATATACAACACCTTATGCTATATACTCCCACACTATTGGAATGCAGTAGGAAGAAGCTTGGCTCAACTACTAACATGTGATGATGGAATGCAATGACTCTCTCTCTATACATGAGTTGAACCATATATGTTAGTATCTATATTGAAAACTAACACAAAGATTGCGATGCTATGTTGACAAATTCTCAAAATGCTCTTGCAACAACAACACAAGATTGACAGCAACAACAAGTGGCGGGAACTCACCTGTGACTAGGGAGAGGGTGGAGTTGACCTGTACTCCTAGTGATACTGCCATACACTGATAGGTGCCTTCATCTCCAAACATTACTGGATTGAGCATTAAAACACTCGTGTTACTAACTGTTTCTATGGCGATGTCGTCCTCTATCATCACCCATCGATACTCAGGTGCTGGGAATGCATCTGCCACACACTGAAGCTGTTCAATGCTGCCATTACTAGTCAGCAGGGTCGCTGCTGGTTGAACAGTGATGACTGGTCTCACGTTAAGTGTTCCATTATCGTTGTCAATACCAGCTCCATTGCTCACTACACACCTGTAGACTCCACCATGTTGAGTAGCATTGACGTTACTGATAGTCAGCTCAGAGTAGCTGTCATTGGAGGATATAGCCAGGTTGTCTTCAGAGGACAGCATCATAGAGGGCCCGCCTACTAGTATCCACTGGAACATGTTGTCAGGTCCTCCTTCAGCTGTGCAGTTGATAGTGATGGTTGAGCCATTATCAGTGGTCTGCTCAGAGGGAGTTAGTACGGCAAGAGGAGATACTGCACAAGAGAGAGAGAGAGAGAGAGAGAGAGAGAGAGAGAGAGAGAGAGAGAGAGAGAGAGAGAAAGTGATGCATAATGTACGCCAATGGCTCACCTGTCAACAGAGCTATATCAGACGATGCTGTCAGGTTCTCGAGGCTGGAGGCAGTGAGGTCTGAGCCAAGCTCAGGAGTGATAACTAAGGGTTCGAGTGACTCTTCTCCTGAGCCAGATGCTTCAAGCATACCAGAGCCTTGGGACACATTGAAGCCTAATATTACAGACAGGTTACCCGGTAAGATAGAGGGAGGAGAGGTGATGCAACGATATGAGCCAAAGTCATCACTTTCTACTGGGTCAATAGTTAGAATAGAAGTGCTACCGTCCATGGTAACATTAGAGTTCATGGGTAGATCCACGGTGTTGTTGTTAGTGTCCAGTCGTATCCATTCTATCACTGGCAGGGGGAACCCTACTGCTGTGCATTGGAGCTGTACCATGTCATCCGCTGACGTACATTCTGAGCTCGGATGCTCAACAAACGTAGGAGCAAACACCACCAGGATCACATCTGACACATTGACAACGTCCATTGACATTAAATTAGTATTTGACATGTTTGCTCTGCAGTAGTAGTAGCCAGCTTGATCAGTGTTATTCGATAGAAATGACACGGACAGTATTCGTCTGGGAGTGATCGAGACGGTTTCACCAGAGGTATCGTCCACCTTCACCCACTCATATACTACATCTGTGGAACTTGCATTGCATTCAATCGATACATTGGTGTTGAAATCTACCACCACAAGACTCGAGTTGGTACTCACAGAGACGGTAAATGACTCTGTAGGAAGACAAATAATTAGCTTCGTTACTATGTTGACTATTTGCTAACGACAGTTTTACACCGCAACATGCAACCCACTTCAAAGCTGACAAGCCCAGACATGCAAACTGAAATGGCGTCTCTTGCTAGTGCGCAGAGAGGCAGCAGCGCCGCAACACAGCCAGCACCTCCCAACGGAGCGTACAGAATGGTGTCACTGACCTGCTGAAGCAGTGCCGCTTAGAGCACTTGTAACCGCCAGCACCAGGAGTAAGAAGCCATTAAGACCCGGTGAGCGGGCCATTGTTGTGTCCTGATAGCTCGCCTAGACTCGTTAGCTTTGTCTCTCGGCGCACACCGTCACAGCAACGAGTGGTTAGTCTGAGCTGGTAGTGTATCGCCCCCCTCTCCTGATGATACTTCCTACAACATTCCACACGTTATTACCACTTAATTATATTCATAGCTACCATACAAGGCTGAAAATAATGGGCTCGATGAGGTAGTATAAATACTTCCAGTTGACTCTAGTGCAGTCAAGCGTTTGTACCGACCCTGACTATGTCTACATGATGTATACTGTATCCTGCTCCTCCACGCTGTGTGTGTGTAGCTACAGCTGAGCTGGACCTTGTGACTGCTACATATTGCACTCAGCCCCTGTTTGTTGTTTATTGGCTGTGAATACAAGCCGGCTCAAGTTATTCAAAACACATACTTCCAAAATAGTAAACTCTGATTTGTCTATTTGTCACCAAACGCACACTTATACACACCGAGCTATGTGTATACAACATGTGACTAGGTATCACATCAGCCGGTCACATAGCTGAAGCCTTTTAGAGTCTTGACACTGGAACAAAACAGCAAGTACTATCATGTGACGTTAGCTGGTAACACGACAATGTATCACATGTCAGGTTAATCATAGCCTGATGAATACGCTCATGAATAATTGATCATGTCCATATCAGCAGTTGCAATAATTCATTTATAGTCTACTTCAAGCTCTGGTAAGTATACCAGGTGACCAGATGGTTCGCAGCATATTGAGTGACGGCTAACAGAAGTTGAGGTGTGCTTTAGTGGATTAGTATGTTACTTTGGAATGTGTCTATCAAAACTCCAGTGCAATGGGCACTGTGTTGAATGTGGGCTGCTGCTTGTGTACACAATAGAAGCCTCAGAATGGGACAAGCAGTCTCCGCTGGTATGCACCACCACGATCCCATATTAATATCACATTCTGCTGATACGATCGGTTGATCACATCTTCCATAGCAAAGTACCTGTTAATATTCATCACCTTGTACGGCATACAGGAATTGCACATTCTTGTGTTAATATTGATGTCACATGCATGTCATACCCATAACCTATACCGTAACTAATCTTACAATGGAACTAGTTGTCTTTTGAGCCCTGTGTTGAAAACAGGCTCATGCATCTATTCTATGATTATTGATATCTATAATATTATAGTGATGTCATACTAGGAGAACAACAGTATAATCATACATTGACTTGTGTGTGCATTGAAACTATGAGCATGCAGGCAGCAAGTCATTCAGAGACCATAGTAAGGTCTCCTCTTTAAAAATAATATTTTTTCTTGTCACTGGTTGGGAGGGCTGAGTAGTATTCACAAGTTGAGTGCCCTTTGGCAGAATCTCCATAAAGCTGATGGATGTACAGCATCAGAGTATCATGCATAAAGATGTATTCATCCTGTACAGAAGTTTTATCACTTCTTGCAAGGTACTGTAAAGGTGTCACCTTGTAGTCACTAATGTGTCATGTCACTGGTATTTATCCACGCTTTGCGGTCTACACTCTATCGGTTTACTTGCAAGAAGTAATAAACTGAGGTGTATTTTGAAATTCATGAAATGGTGCTGATCAATGTGTTTATGGTGTCAGTATGTGCTATCACTGTTTGTACCATGAGGCCGCGGCTCTGACGCAGGTAGTGGTACTGTACATGTCCAGCAGAATTTAGACACGCCCACTACTGAGTCAGGTGGAGAACCTAGGGGTTTGGTGAGAATAGTTATACCTTGTGTACCAATAAATGCATTCCCCCTATGATACAGTAACACATTATCTAAACATGTACATTATTGATTATCACCACATTTTGCACCACATCATGTCAATCATGTTAGGATGCAGCAGCTGGATTAGAATGACAGGGATATGATCATCTTACTTGTTTTAGTGGGCAGGGCAAGCCAGAGAGACGTATGAGTGAAACCTGTCATTAATGAAGATGGTAGTAGTGTTATTACTATTTTTATAGCTGGTAGCCCCTTTGGTAAAGCATTGGGTCAGAACCCATCTCAAGAGAGGGAAATGTCACAGGTGTTTCTTCAAGGTACATACATGTAGACCTAATTCTTCCTAAACATGCAGAGATTGCCTATTTATACTACATAAAACTACAGACACCAGTGGGCTTGAATATCAAGTCCCACTAATGTCAGCATACAAACTGCTACATGTAACATCAGCTGTATTTGAAGTAGCCCCACACCATACCACTTGACCATGAATACACTCAGAAACCACATGGAATGTGTAGTGGTGCTACATACTTGGACTGCATGGAGTGTATACATGTATTTACAGCAGATTCCCATCCGTAATGTTTTCTTTCTTTACATAGGTCGCTATGTTATAACTGCATTGTGTTTGCAGTAGTCATTATCAGCACCTACTAGCTAGCAGTTCATAGTAGGAATTTCTACACTCATGTATAGCATGAAGAGTGTGAAGCAGTTCAGGTACCGTGCAACAATATGGATCAGTCATGCTAATGCAACCAGGTGAGTGTAGACTAAAATTTTGTTTAGCAGCAATAAATTGACATGACAATAATATAATGATAATCTTCAGTGATGCTACAGCTTTCATGATAGTAGAGAAGACTGTGATTGAGCAGTGAGTTTTTGTGCAGAAAGCTTTTCTTGTCAAATTATCTTAGTCATGATCAGTGGAATTGCTTAGTTTACTAGCAGTGAATTGTACGATCCTAGTCAGTATGAGAAGGAGGACACCTACTACAGAACAAGGAAAAAATAATAAAAAATCAAGCAAAAATATGTCATATGGTGGATTTGAACCTGTGCATTCCGGATTAGTGCATTTCTGTAGTCCCAGTCTCCTACTCCAGTTAGTTATGAATAACATTATATAGTTTATAAATCTCATTAACATTGTCTGCTATCTGATTGATCTAAATGAATCCAAACAAGTTCACTAAATCGGAGCATTATATACAAGCCATTGCATAGAACCAGTCAATGCAATGGTTCTATCAGAGAAATAGACATGCCTATATTGTGATGATCAGTATTTACTAATACATTTTATTAGTGCAAATTATCAAACGTTGGTAGCTCAAAATGAAACAATATGTCTTACTGTTTCTAATCTCAATGGTTTCTCTGCCATTTCATTATCAGGCTATACCTACATGTAGGACAGCTCTCAGTCAGTTATTGAGTCCATTAGTAGTCATACTCAATAACGGCCCATCTCAGATGGAAGACAGTGTAAACTAAGTCGATAACCACACCAATGGCATGTGTAAACTGAGGTTACTATGAATAAAGGTGCGGAATCCCACTAGTGCATTGTCGGCTCAATATTCTACTATAAGTAGGGTCCTAACCTATACACTAGTGTAGTGCAAAGCACTACACATACTAAAATTGGAACGATACAGAGAAGATTAGCATGGCCCCTGCGCAAGGATGACACGCAAATTCGTGAAGCGTTCCAAATTTTTTCGATTTCTAAACAAAATTTTTGACTCGAAAGGTGTTATGGAAGCAAATGGTCATGTTTTTGCAAGAGAGAAATCATTTTACAATGTAACTTGGTGCAATTGATTTGTTTGAGTGCTAATAATTATTATATTTTGTAGATTTAAGCAAAAGCTATCTGTAGACATCAAAAACTACTTATATGAATATCATTAACAGCTGCAGGGTGCACTGATTCAAATCCAGTACATGACATCATGCAACTATCACAAGTGAGTTCAAATCCAACTATGACCATTATTTTTATTTTTTTTCATTCACACAGCATAGCTAGATCTTTACAATGTTGTATCCACAAAGTGCAAAAAGCATAAAAATGCAAAAATTGTACCTGAGCAATAAGCAATAAAACTACAATAAGAAACAGACACCGTATACCAATAGTACTAATGGTGTACATGTACCATACTAATAGCATACGTATTATAATATTAAATTAATAGTATACTTATTATAATACTAGTATACCATAAAGTATTTGTTTTATGCATATAAAGTAGCCAGGAATGGCTGGGGCTGTCCAGGAGAGATTCCACTTGTCACACTAGTGTCCCAGAATGTCCTGGAATGTTTGTGTTTTTGATTATAAAGTGGGTCATGGGTTCGAATCCAGTTCTGGAAATATTTTTATTGCATGTATGCATAAGTAAAAAATAGAAGGTTGCACATTTGAATCCTTTGAATAAATTTAATCTCCAATTAACACTACATCATTTACTATGTTAGTTAATATTTATAGCATCTCACACTGTACAAATCCCTAGCCTAGCTAAAGAATAATAATTATAACAATAATCAGTGTTGCTATGGTTGCAGTGCATTATACACGTAGTACTACTATTGGTGTATTCCACAATACACAACAATGAATTTTAAATTTAAGCAGCGTATTGACTTTATCAACTTTTTGGACAATTCAGAGATAACTAAATCTCAATTATTATAAATAGCATGAATTACTGAATACGGTAAAAAGGAATACGACTGTTTTGTGTGATATAGCATTGTTCTACTGTGTGTGTATAATATATAATTATAGGGGGAGTCCGGCAGATCATATTTTGAGGATTATGTAGAGGTCTCTTCTTCAAGAGGATAGGTCCTTGTCTTGTCAACGGTAGAGTACTCAGGAGGTTCGTCATCATAGCCATCAGCAACAGGTGAGACTGAGTCATCCACACGAGCATATGTGTTATTGGCAGAATCTCCATGAAACTGACGGATGTACAGCACAAGAGCATCGTGTATAAAGATGTACTCAGCCTGTGTGGTGGGAATCAGTACGACATTCTTAGATATCATGCTATCACCTAGCCTCGTACCCAGGCTCTCTGGCGGAGATTTAATTATGCGTGGGTGTTGAAATGCGGGGGTCGCCACCCCCGCATTTCAACACCCACGCATAATTAAATCTCCGCCAGAGAGCCTGGGTACGAGGCTAGCTATCACCCACCTCTGTTTGCACCATGAGACAGCGCCTCTGTCGCAAGTACTGTACACATCCTGTGACATCAACATGGTCACCAGCCTTGATAGCCTCCATCTGAGTGTGCATGGCAATGAATGTTCCAGTACGCCCAACACCAGCACTGTAAGAGAGGGACAGTATGAACCATCAGCACAACTAGACAGCATTGGAGTTAGACACACACCTGCAGTGAACCACAACTGGTGCCTTGCCAGGATGAGATTCAGTCATCTTGTCAATAAACTTCAGGAAGCAGAGTGCATTGGCAGGTAGACTGCCACTGGTAGACCATCCAGTGTAGTGGAACTGTTTCACAGTTCTCCTCTCACCAGTAGCCTTCTCTCTCAGGTTGAGGGTGCGTATAGTGTAGTAATCCATGACATCCTCCTCCACTAGTTGCACCTCGTATAATCCTTGATCATCCTCAGCATCATCAGCCGATGGCCAATACTGGAAACACCTGATCTATAAGAGAAATGTAATTTATAATAAAATAAAATTAGTGCTTAAATAAACAACTAAAACAATAAATGTTCATTCTAACCTTGCCCTTCTCCTCGAGGTTAGTAAGCATCACAACCATGGATACATTCTTCTCCCAGATCATACGCCAGAAATCACTAACTGTGTCAGGCAGAGGAGCTAGATAGAGAGAGAATGAGAGTAGGAGTGAGTGAGTGAGTGAGTGAGTGAATGAGTGAGTGAGTGAGTGAGTGAGTGAGTGAGTGAGTGAGTGAGTGAGTGAGTGAGTGAGTGAGTGAGTGAGTGAGTGAATAGATGAGTGAGTGAGTGAGTGAGTGAGTGAGTGAATGAGTGAGTGAGTGAGTGAGTGAGTGAGTGAGTGAGTGAGTGAGTGAGTGAGTGAGTGAGTGGGTGAGTGACTGATTAAGTGAACGAATCAGTGAGGCTCTTACCTTGTGTAGCAATGAATGCACCTTCCTTCTGATAACCCTGCATGCATGATAATACAGTAACAAGTCAATAATCTGAACAGGAGTCTTCTCAAACGCTATACACACATGTACCAACTCACGTCAATCACGTTAGCATTGATATAGTCAGATCCCGGATTGTCCACATACAACTCTAGCACAACACGAGAGTGATCATCTGAGAACAGGAATTATGTTAAAACTTAAAATAATGCAGCCAGATCAACATACAGGCAGTGACTTGAGCATATCTGTTCTTGGGTCGATTCACCATTTTATAAGAAGCACGGGTGGTGGAAGAGTGTGAAGGCTCAATTTGCTGTAATATAATATAGTGAATCATACTAACAACAGGACTACAATGATTCTTACAGTGAACTCATTGCTGAAGAGATAGTCGTTGTTCTGGTGCATACGGGCAACATGAGCTGGGAAATCTTGAGTCCTCATTCCAAACTTCCTACCATCAGGGACTGCAACAAGCAAACACTCAATCACTCAGCCTCGTGAAGGTCCAGCACACTAACCTGTTTCGTACAAGTTGCTGTTGCCTTCATGACCATTTTCTACCACTGCAGCTGAAGCTGGATTCACTGCGGCTGGCTTTGTTGCAACCATCTCAGTCTCCACTACATCATACTTCTCTTCTCTATAAGATTAATTAATGCATTTTACTAAGCAACGATGAAGTATATATACCTCTTTCTTCGTCGTTTCAAGTAACAGCACAAAACAATGAGGAGTATCACACAGCAGAGGATGACCAGGAATGCTAGAATCACACCGAGGACGACTCCAACCACACTGTACGGACGTGCTGTATAACAAAAAATAATTACAACGACATCCATCATAGTAGAATGCATTATTTTTAAACAAATTAAAAAAATAAGGAATATTTAACAGAGCTGCTTATACTCGATAGTACACTAAGACATCATCTTACTGGTTTCAGTGGGGCAAGCTAGAGGGACGTGTCTTGTGAGAGAAACCTGTATTAATGGAGAGTGCAATAGAGCATGATAGTTGATGGTACTTACTCCTGGTACATCAGTGGACACCTCTGCTTTTATAGCAAGGCAGTATCGTGTGAGAGGGACCAATGCTATATTTCTCCCTGTGTGTTGAATCGTCTGACCAGTTTGACGACGTTGTCGTGATCTACTATCAACTACTTGAACACAGTTAGTGTCCGTTCCATCACCATGATCCATAGTCTCCGGAATGACATCATCCATACAGTAAACCACTGAGATGCATATACGTGCAAAAGCATCTTCATTGCAGGGTGGTAAGTCTTGATCTAGTGCTGTCCCAAGGTCTCCTATCTCTGAGTCTGATGGATGCCTGATCTGTATTATGTTATATACCCTATAGAGAATAACATAGGAGTACATAATCACAGTTTTTTTAACAATGAATAATTATTTCCTTTGCAATTGTACATATAGACTTATACACACAATATAGCAGGCAGCGTGATCAAGATGATGAGCATCTTAGACAAACCCAAAACACTGAACCAACAACTGTCAAGAAAGCGATATGACAGAACTACATGATGTGTGAATATAAAAGTTGTTTTTTGCTAACTAATACAGCCGAGCTAGTGTTTTTTTGAAAATTATTTGTACCAATAATAGTTATTGTTGTTGTTCCCTTTTTACTGTTGTAAGTGTTTGTATGTACTCACGTGACATTGCCTGTGGTGTTAGCAAGAATTGCATCTCTAGTTGGTAAAACAGAGAATACAGTGTAGGCTCTTGGGCTTATAGATGGCACTTCTTGTCCATTAACGATCACTGTTGGTGGAATCAGCATCTGTGAACTAGCAGCAGTGGTATCCGTGTCCAGCATCTCCATTAGCTCGATATCAGCATTGCCTAGAAGAGTGTCTCCATTATAGTAAGTCAGAGCACGGACATGTATGGTGTAGTTTCTGAGAGATCTTAGTGAGCTGATGATAGCAAATCGTCTGGTAGTGTTATCAGTGAAGCTAGTCTCGTTCACAGTCAATGTGATATAACCGGTGCTGCTGATGGTGCCTGTCTGAGTACTGTTGGCCTGACGATAATACACTCTATATCCTGATATAGGACCGTTAGGGCAGTCAGGAGCCACCCAACGAAGCAGTAGACTGGTTGAATTGAGTGTGGTCACTGTGAGATTCTGTACAGGGTCAGCACCTGCAATAAATCACGAATGAAAGACTTATTAAGTGTGGTAGTAAACTTACTAGCTGCTCCCGTAGTGATGGTCTGTACTGAGGAAGTGTCTCCACGACCAACACCAGTTGTGTTAGCAGTGATGGTGAATGTATACTCGGCAAAAGGCACTGTGGAATATAAAACAATGATGGACGCCATCTTACTAACAAAAGTGATATTGAACAGATGGCTCTCAATCGTTCAGCAAATTAATATCACCTACTTACCAAGATTAGTGAATCTGTCAGTGAGTTGGTCAACACTGACTGTAGACTGAAGTAATTCCAGTCGACCTGAACTAGTCAGGCAAGTCCTCAGTTCAGAGCTGATTGAATCATTAGTCATGTTAGAGACGAGGAATCGAGTTATTGATCCTTCAATAGTGTAGTTTGATATGGGACCATTAGGGCAGTCGGGTGGCATCCATGACACACTGAGAGTGGTGGAGTCTGTCCTAGTCTGTATCTGCTCAACAACCTCGGGATCTATAATTGAGTAAAGACTCGCAAGTAGCTACATGTAGTACGGAACAGCTTACTTGTTAGAATAGTGCTGAAGGTTTGTGCAGCAGCTGGGTCACCACGGCCAACATCAGTAAAGGCATCCACAGTAAACTGGTACTCAGCATACGGTACTATACAATATAATAGCCATTTATTATGCAACCAAGTATTGAGCACTCACCAAGATTATCAAAAGTCACAGAGAATTGTGTGCCATTCAGTGTAGCAAGGAACGATTCGTTTCTGTTGGAACTCATCAGACATTCTCTCACTCCTGCACTCAGATTGGTCATGAGATGAGCAAATCTCCTCATCCTAGGTTGTCCAGAGTCAGTACGGAACTGCTGTATAGAGCCACCGACTGTGTAGCCTCTGATGATACCATTACGGTTCTGTATCGGTACTTCATCCCACTCTACCACAACTGACATGGTTTGTACAGCAGTAACCCTCACATTGGCTGGTGGAGAGGCTGGACCTGTAGTCATAGAAACACTGTGAAACACATTGCAAACATTAACAAAGTGCGAGTCTGCAAAGGCATGCAAAACTGTCAGAAAATTATAGGTATGCCTTAGTCTGTACGTCTGATGTGTGTCACCAGGAAATGACACAGACCATGCAGGTAATGATGATGCATATAATGTAGTTCATGCGTATCTTACGCTCTTCATCTGTTCTCTGCGTCACTGGTTCACTGATAGTACTGACTCCAATATCATTGAATGCATCTACAGTGAAGGTGTACTCTTCTCCAGGATGTAGATCACTGATAAAAGCCTGTTCAATCGATCCAGACACATTAACAGTCACGTTAGCCCCGCCCATGAGGAACGCTGGTCTAGTGTAGTAGACCCTGTAGCCTGTGATAGGAGCATTGTTGTCATGAGGCTCCACCCAGGTCAACGTCAGGTTACGAGAGGTGACATTAAGAGCCATCAAGCTATGAGGCTGCTCAGGGATATCTGTGGTAGGCAAGCCAGTAAAATAATACAAGCAATACCAACTCATACTAACCTTGTACTAATACTAGAGCTACTGAGGTGCTCAATGTACCAACACTGTTGGTGACATTACAGTAGTAGTCTCCAGTATCATTAGTGTTAGCATTAGTGATTGTTAGGGTACTGCTGATCTCATAACGCGTGGGTATGCTGACAATCCTCGGACTGGTCATACTAGCCATGACAACTGTGTCGTTGTGGTACCATGTGATGCCTGGTCCAGGGAACCCAGTGGCTGAACAAGTGAGGACGATATTGTCTTGAAGACGAGTCACATTGACCGGCATGGGATTGCTAACAACCACTGGTCGTACTAAAGAGATGAAACAAGATACATGTAAAGAATGTACACTACTGGAGAATATATACTGTACCATTGAGTGCAACATATTTCATCTGATCTCCAGCCAGGTTAGAAACAGTGCAGGTATAGACTCCACCAACAGCAGCAGTAGCGGTCAAGTTAAACACTGGCTCAGTGGATACAGGCGGGGCAGTCTGGTTAGTCTGGTTTATCCAGACGAATCTGTTGTTAGGACCACCTTCAGCCGAGCAAGTGAAGACAGCTTGCATTCCTTCATCGTTGTTAATGATAGAAGGAGTAGCCATTACAGAACCAGATGGAGACACTGTAGTCACAAGATAGTATGATTGTAGTACTTGAAATAGAACAAACCACACTCACCATGAACAGTAGCATTATCAGAATGTATCACAACATTGATGGTAGGTGTGGTCACCATGCAGCGATAGTCACCAAAGTCATTATATTGAGCAGTAAACATGAGATCCACTCCAGTTTCTTCAGGTATAGCTTGATAGGATTGAGCTGTAGTGTTGTACTTCTGCCATTGGTATCGTGGATATGGGAAGCTCTCAGCGTGACAGGTCAGTGTCACATTGGTTGAATTAGTAGTTCTTATCTCTTGAGGTTGCTCCACAATCACTGGTCGTACATACACTGTGGTCTGAACCACTTCAAACCCAGCATCATTGAGTACCACACACTCATACACTCCTCCATTCTGAGTAGCATTGATATTACTAACAGTTAGAACAGATGAGTTGGTCAGTAACAGATCTGAGGTAGAGTTGATGACTTCTACACAAAAGAAGCCAAAGGAATGATTCCATGCTCACAGTATAATATGAGATTACCATTGATGTCAATGGATGTGTTATCTGTAGTGCAGTTTCCTGAGCACAGTCTCTCTGTTCCATTATAGAACCATTGGAACACATTATCAGGTCCTCCTCTGGTAGAACATGTTACATTAATAGACTCTCCATCATTAACAGTGATTTGGATCTGAGATACTTCAGATATTGTGCTTGGTGACACTATTGTAGGGAAATACTGTTAGCAATGCTCTTAAAACGAAGAGAAATTTATACTCTTCATCTATACCAAAGCTACCTTATAGCTCAGTCTTACCTACAACAACAGCTGTCTGGCTGTAGTTACCAGCCTCATTACTGGCAGTACATACATACATTCCTTGATCCATAGCTGTTGCATTAGAGACCGTTAGTACTGACATCATATCAGTGGTGAGCACTGCTGTTAGCATTGTGTCAGATGGCATGTGACGCCATTGAAACATGTTCATTGGTCCTGCCTCAGTGGCACATGTGAGGTTGACATCTCCTCCAGTGGCCACTAATCCTCTAGCAGGAGTCACTGTAACTCCGCCCATTGGATGCACTATGATACACAGTATACACCACTCAATACTGACACACTGACTCACCTGTTACTGTGGCATTATTGGAACATAGTTCAGCATTGACTGGACTAGATGCAGTAGCACAGCATCGATACATACCAAAGTCACTAAACTCTATTGAGTTCAGTTGAAGCACATTACTGGTTGCTCCAGTCACTGGTTCAAACATGTTAGTGGTACGATTCATCATCTCCCAGTGATACTGAGGGGAGGGGAAGCTCTCTGCTCTACAGCTCAGTGTGATATTATCTCCAATACTAGTCTCCATGTCCATGGGATGCTCTATAAAGTTGGGTCGTACTAACAAAACACCTGGAGATGAACCAAGTCCGGCTGCATTGAGCACTGCACACAAATAAATTTGTCCATCTTCAGTAGCATTGACTGATGTAAAATTCAGCACAGCCTCCATAGTAATGCTTACTGCTGATAATGCTGTAATAATATCAATAATTATTATAATCTAGTAAATTATTGTGTTTACTTGTAAAGTTTCTTGTGGCAGGTAATTCGCTGTTCAATAGCCAGAATATTGCATTCCCAGGTCCACCTTGTGCTGAGCAAGTAAAGCTTGCTGAGTCTCCAGAATTAACAGTTTGAGCAAAGGGAGTCACCATTACACCACCAACAGGAGACACTGAATCAATGAACGAATGACACACTCATGAGATATGTAGCTACTCACCGGTCAGAGTAGCATTGTTCGAGTACACAGTCTCATTAATAACAGGAACAGTGACTTTACATCGATAATACCCATAATCAGAGTGCATCACAGTTCCAATCTCATAGTCAGGTTGATCAGCTCCTGTAATGTCTTCAAATATTTCATTGGTGGTGTTGTATTTCTGCCATTGGTATTGTGGGTAGGGGAAGCTCTCAGCACGACACCTGAATGTGACAGTGGATCTGTCTGTTGTTAATTGATCCATCGGATGCTCCACTATCATTGGACTCACATATAACGTGCTTCGTACCACAGAGAAACCAGCATCATTGAGTACCACACACTCATACACTCCTCCATTCTGAGTAGCATTGATATTATCAACAGTTAGAACAGATGTGTTGGTCAGTAACAGATCTGAGGTAGAGTTGATGACTTCTGTAGAACAAGATTTGAAGATTGCACATATAATGACTATAATTATAGTCCTAACCATTGATATCAATAGATGTGTTATCTGTAGTACAGTTTGATGAGCACAATCTCTCTGTTCCATTATAGAACCACTGGAACACATTATAAGGTCCTCCCTCAGTAGTGCATGTAAAGTTAGCAGTCTCTCCATGATTGACAGTGTTGTTCATAGGGACAGAAGCAGAGTTACCACTAGGAGATACTGAAGAGGTGATGATAACATGTCTAACACCAATATAGGTCAGTCTTACCTACAACAACAGCTGTCTGGCTGTAGTTACCAGCTTCATTACTAGCAGTACATACATACATTCCTTGATCCATAGCTGTTGCATTAGAGACTGTTAGTACAGACATCATATCAGTGGTGAGCACTGCTGTTAGCATTGTGTCAGATGGCATGTGACGCCATTGAAACATGTTCATTGGTCCTGCCTCAGTGGCACATGTGAGATTGACATCTCCTCCAGTGGCCACTAGTCCTCTAGCAGGAGTCACTGTTACTCCGCCCATTGGATGTACTATGATACACAGTATAGCACAGTAACTCAATACTGACACACTGACTCACCTGTTACAGTTGCATTATTGGAACATAGTTCAGCACTGGCAGCAGTAGCACAGCATCGATACATACCATAGTCACTAAACTCTATTGAGTTCAGTTCAAGCGCATTACTGGTTGCTCCAGTCACCGGTTGGAACATGTTAGTGGTACGATTCATCATCTCCCAACTATACTGAGGGGAGGGGAAGCTCTCTGCTCTACAGCTCAGAGTGATATTATCTCCAGTACTAGGCTCCATGTCCATGGGATGCTCTATAAAGTTGGGTCGCACAAACAAAACACCTGGAGATGAACCAAGTCCGGCTGCATTGAGCACTGCACACAAATAAATTTGTCCATCTTTAGTAGCATTGACTGATGTAAAATTCAGCACAGCCTCCATGGTAATGCTTACTGATGATAATGCTGTAATAATATCAATAATTATTATAATCTAGTAAATTATTGTGTTTACTTGTAAAGTTTCTTGTAGCAGGTAATTCACTGTTCAATAGCCAGAATATTGCATTCCCAGGTCCACCTTGTGCTGAGCAAGTAAAGCTTGCTGAGTCTCCAGAATTAACAGTTTGAGCAAAGGGAGTCACCATTACACCACCAACAGGAGATACTGTACAGAATCAATGAATGAATGACACACTCATGAGATATGTAGCTACTCACCAGTCAGAGTAGCATTGTTCGAGTACACAGTCTCATTAATAACAGGAACAGTGACTTTACATCGATAATACCCATAATCAGAGTGCATCACAGTTCCAATCTCATAGTCAGGTTGATCAGCTCCTGTAATGTCTTCAAATATTTCATTGGTGGTGTTGTATTTCTGCCATTGGTATTGTGGGTAGGGGAAGCTCTCAGCACGACACCTGAATGTGACAGTGGATCTGTCTGTTGTTAATTGATCCATCGGATGCTCCACTATCATTGGACTCACATATAACGTGCTTCGTACCACAGAGAAACCAGCATCATTGATTACCACACACTCATACACTCCTCCATTCTGAGTAGCATTGATATTATCAATAGTTAGAACAGATGAGTTGGTCAGTAACAGATCTGAGGTAGAGTTGATGACTTCTATAGAACAAGATTTGAATATTGCACATAATGATTATAGTCCTAACCATTGATATCAATAGATGTGTTATCTGTAGTGCAGTTTGATGAGCACAGTCTCTCTGTTCCATTATAGAACCATTGGAATACATTATAAGGTCCTCCCTCAGCAGTGCATGTAAAGTTAGCTGTCTCTCCATGATTGACAGTGTTGTTCATAGGAACTGAAGCAGAGTTACCACTAGGAGATACTGAAGAGGTGATGATAACATGTCTAACACCAATATAGGTCAGTCTTACCTACAACAACAGCTGTCTGACTGTAGTTACCAGCTTCATTACTAGCAGTACATACATACATTCCTTGATCCATAGCTGTTACATTAGAGACTGTTAGTACTGACATCATATCAGTGGTGAGCACTGCTGTTAGCATTGTGTCAGATGGCATGTGACGCCATTGAAACATGTTCATTGGTCCTGCCTCAGTGGTACATGTGAGATTGACATCTCCTCCAGTGGCCACTAATCCTCTAGCAGGAGTCACGGTTACTCCGCCCATTGGATGTACTATATGATACACAGTATACACCACTCAATACTGACACACTGACTCACCTGTTACTGTGGCATTATTGGAACATAGTTCAGCATTAATGAAAGAAACTGTTGCACAGCATCGATACATACCAAAGTCACTAAACTCTATTGAGTTCAGTTCAAGCACATTACTGGTTGCTCCAGTCACTGGTTCAAACATGTTAGTGGTACGATTCATCATCTCCCAGCGATACTGAGGAGGGGGAAAGCTCTCTGCTCTACAGCTCAGAGTGATGTTATCTCCAATACTAGGCTCCATGTCCATGGGATGCTCTATAAAGTTGGGTCGTACTAACAAACCAACTGAAGCCATACCATCTCCGGCTGCATTGAGCACTACACATGCATAAAGCCGTCCATGTTCAGTAGCATTGACTGATGTTATATTCAGCACAGCCTCCATGGTAATGCTTACTGCTGATAATGCTGTAATAATTACAATAATAATAATGATAATCTAGTAATTTATTGTGATTACTTGTAAAGTTTCTTGTAGCAGGTAAATCAGTGTTCACAATCCAGAATATTGCATTCCCTGGTCCACCTAGTCCTGAGCAAGTAAAGTTTGCTGAGTCTCCAGGATTAACAGTGTCACTTGTGGGAGTCACTGTTACACCCCCAGCCGGAGACACTATACAGAATCAATGAATGAATGACATACTCATAAGGTATGTAGCTGTACTCACCGGTCAGAGTAGCATTGTTGGAGTACACAGTCTCATTAATAACAGGAGCAGTGACTTTACATCGATAATACCCATGATCAGAGTGCATCACACCTCCAATCTCATAGTCAGGTTGATCAGCTCCTGTAATGTCTTCAAATATTTCATTGGTGGTGTTGTATTTCTGCCATTGGTATTGTGGGTAGGGGAAGCTCTCAGCACGACACCTGAATGTGACATTGTTTCCGACAAACAATTGATCCATTGGATGCTCCACAATCATTGGATTCACATACAACGTGCTTCGTACCACAGAGAAACCAGCATCATTGATTACCACACACTCATACACTCCTCCATTCTGAGTAGCATTGATATTACTAACAGTTAGAACAGATGTGTTGGACTGAAGGATATCTGTTGCAGAGTTGAGGACTTCTATATATACAAGTAATAAGAATGATACTGTTAACATACAATGCATAACTATAGTTCTTACCATTGATATCAATAGATGAGTTATCTGTAGTACAATTTGATGAACACAATCTCTCTGTTCCATTATAGAGCCATCGGAACACATTATCAGGTCCTCCCTCAGCAGAGCATGTAAAGGTAGCTGACCCTCCATGATTGACAGTGGAGGTCATGGGAACAGCCAAGGCAGTTGGACTCACTGTGCAAAACACCAAGCATTGATCACAAGACTAGCTAGCTAGCCAGCTGTAGACTCACCTGTGATAGTAGCATTGTTTGATACCGCTTGATAGACTGTCATTTCGATTGTGTTAGTTGCAACACATCGATACACTCCAAACTGGTCGTTCTGTATCTCAGTGAACACCAGGCTAGTACTGGTCTCACCGACCAGTTCTTCATACGAGTCTGAGCTTGTGTTGAACTTCTCCCATTGATACGTTGGTTGCGGATAACTCTCGGCACGGCACGTCAACGTTACGTTATCTCCCCGTGAGACGCGCTGATCCATAGGGTGCTCCACAATGGCTGGAGCTACCCGCACAGTCACTGTCTTAGTGAACGCATCATCGTCGATGATAGCTACGCAGTCATAGACGGCTCCGCCATGCTCGCTTGCATCAAGAGTCAGTGTCAAGTTTTCTCCATTGACCTCAAAAATTCGCAGAATAAAGGTGTTGTTACTGAGCAGGGCTGCGATAAGAATACTTTACAACAAATCATTTGGACAGCATGTACTTACTGCTTGCATCTGTCGGATTAGCTGAGCAGTTAGTCGAACAGAGTTCCACCGATGCGTTGCGCATCCACACGTACGTAGTGTTACTGTCACCGTGCGGTGTATTGCAGTTCAGAGTGAGGTTCTCGCCGTGGGTTCCAACAACAGGGTTAGGTGTTACCGTGATGTTGACCGTTTGTGAATCTAAAATACAAAAGAATCAGCAACGTTTGTAACTTTATGAGCACCTACCAGCTGTTAGCAGCATACAACCGGCGGCAAACATTGCCGCCAGCAACACGTGCTGCGCGACGCAGTGCATTTCGGCAGCGATCGGCGATCTTGTCCTAACTTTCTTTATTTTTGAGCAATGCACAGAACTTTTCCTCAGCAAGCTAACAAGCTGTGTCTCTCACTGGCAAGCCTGGTGGGGAGACACTGAGAATGTAACACTATGAAATTATAACACTATCAATCAGTGTTAATTAAATACGCGAAATAGTGACGTGGTTGCGCATGAGTACGCTACATAATAGTATACAAGTAAAGTAAAAAATCTTTCATAAAAAAACTGAAAAGTGTAGGGATGACTCTTAAAAAAGGAAAGGAACAAGATGGGATGATGCTTGCAAAAGTAAAGGAACTGTCACAGCGATATCTGTCCTACCTGAAAATTGTCCCATGGGACAAAATTCAGCTGACGATAATTGTCCTAGGATAAAAATTGATTGACGAATTTTGTCCTAGGACAAAATTGGATCGACGGTTTTTGTCCTAGCCGACACAAAATTGTCCTGGGACAAAAAACGCCAACGAAAACTCTCCTAGGACTAAATAAGCTAACGGGAACTGTCCTAGGACAAAATAAGAAGCCAACGAAAACTGTCCTAGGACAAAATAAGAAGCCAATGAAAACTGTCCTAGGACAAAATAAGAAGCCAACGAAAACTGTCCTAGGACAAAATAAGAAGCCAACGAAAACTGTCCTAGGACAAAATAAGAAGCCAACGAAAACTGTCCTAGGGACAAAATAAGAAGCCAACGAAAACTGTCCTAGGACAAAATAAGAAGCCAACGAAAACTGTCCTAGGACAAAATAAGAAGCCAACGAAAACTGTCCTAGGACAAAATAAGAAGCCAACGAAAACTGTCCTAGGACAAAATAAGAAGCCAACGAAAACTGTCCTAGGACAAAATAAGAAGCCAACGAAAACTGTCCTAGGACAAAATAAGAAGCCAACGAAAACTGTCCTAGGACAAAATAAGAAGCCAACGAAAACTGTCCTAGGCGGACAAATTTGAGACTGACCCCAACGAAAACTGTCCTATAATGGTGTCTATATATAGTTCAAATGGCGGGGTAAGTTATGAATGAATTAAGATTTTTGTTTTCAGTGGAAATTAATATGAGGATTAAAAGTTTGTGTGCTATAGTAACGTTTCATCATCAAGTCATAAACATCTGCTCACTATTCACATCTTCTTCTCTATTAAGAAGATTTCAATCTGTAGATGCACATGCATTGGCTATAACAGAACCCACTGTACTGTCATCAGTATAATATTCTGCAAACAACATCAACATATTAAAAGTTTTTAAATGAACCGTGTTGCCTCATCAACAAGTAGCTATGAAATACTCATTGTTCTAGCATTTGCAAGCTGGCTGGATTCAAAAACATGTAGCTATCACCAATGAGTTCATCATAGACGGTATATCAGCAGCATGTACGGCTTAACATTAAAACCATGAATGATGTCACCGTTCTCCCGGCACAGCATGCAGATTCCTTATATAATTATCATTGGTTTCAAGAAGAAGAGTGTAGTAACGTCATAGATTGTAACATGAACAGAGAACCAAGAGAGAAATTCACTGGATCAAACGGGGATCAAAATTCTAATTCTCAAATCACAACACAGTAATTAAACAGAGAGAGGAACAATGACTTACAACACTTACATGACAAAATACAAGAGGTGACAGACTGACTGACTACAAGACTGACATATTAGAAGAAATAACAAAAGATTACTATACAAAGAGCTATAGTTCAGAGTACTGATACACTTTTGTAGTACCATCAGATCCAGAGAGAAGTTAGCTCAGTTCAGTCACTCGCTCGGGCAGTGTAGTGCATGCAGCCTACAAGGCTAAGCTGCGCGGGCTACTGAGCTGCATGCATGGTCTCAGCAGGACTGAGAAACTTAGGCTACACTGCATGCAACAGAGAGAAGGAACTAGCTCTGTATCATTGTCCGCTACACCGAAGGCTGGGCTCGAATTTTCTGTCTTCAGTTGCCATTCTTCGGCAAATTTCAGTACGGTTTCTGCAATGAAGCAACTAGCATGAGTTACATGTAGGCAGGCATTATACTGATTATCGGGCATTTCGACTCAAGTTATGTCTTTGGCAGCATCACAATCGGTGTTTTTCTTGCTTTTAAAGGCTTGAACAGGCATGCGCGAGAGATACTCGACTAGAACTAAATCTGTCCAAGGCGGATAATTTTCGTTCCAACCGAAAAGTATCCTAGGATAATTTTCGTAGGCGGACAATTTTCGGCGTGACAGAACAAGACTCAGTGGAATAATGCTTGCAAATGTAAAAGTCCCAAGGATCAGCGGCTTCAGTGCTGCGACGACGTGCTACTGACAAATGCGGAATCCTATTCCTATACCTTTTACAACCGCCTATTACTTCATCGGACTGCGTCCTCCAAACACAGCTACCTGCAACTTATTTACAACTGTCAACTACTTCATCGGACTGCGTCCTCCTAGACACAGATACCTCTAGTTATTTACAACCGTCAATTGCTTCATCGGACTGCGTCCTCCACAGATATACCTCTAGTTATTTACAACCATCACTGAATTACTTCATCGGACTGCGTCCTCCAAACACAAATACCTCTAGTTATTTACAACCGTCAATTGCTTCATCGGACTGCGTCCTCCAAACACAGATACCTCTAGTTATTTACAACCGTCAATTACTCCATCGGACTGCGTCCTCCTTCGAGCCGCTGATGTAGGGATACTTGGGACTTTTACATTTGCAAGCATTATTCCACTGAGTCTTGTTCCTTTACTTTTGCAAGCATCATCCCATCTTGTTCCTTTTCTTTTTTAAGAGTCATCCCTACACTTATCAGTTTTTATATGAAAGATTTTTTACTTTACTTGTTCCTGTTACTTTTTTGATCACTATCAGTTTGAACTTATTAGTTGTATTCTATGTTGGATGTTATTTCATTTTTACAACTCTGTGAGCAGTACAATAGATACTGATGTGAACGTGCACAGCCTCTTAGAGTAAGGAGTGTGGTTTAAATGTTTAATATTACCAATCACAAGAATAATCATTCAATGAAAGGTTTAAAATTTCAAGTCCAGGTATGATTCAGAGACAACAAGATAAGAAGAAGAAGAAGAAGAAGAAGAAGAAGAAGAAGAAGAAGAAGAAGGAGGAGGAGGAGGAGGAGGAGGAGGAGGAGGAGGAGGAGGAGGAGGAGGAGGAGGAGGAGGAGGAGGAGGAGGAGGAGGAGGAGGAGGAGGAGGAGGAGGAGGAGGAGGAGGAGGAGGAGGAGGAGGAGGAGGAGGAGGAGGAGGAGGAGGAGGAGGAGGAGGAGGAGGAGGAGGAGGAGGAGGAGGAGGAGGAGGAGGAGGAGGAGGAGGAGGAGGAGGAGGAGGAGGAGGAGGAGGAGGAGGAGGAGGAGGAGGAGGAGGAGGAGAAGAAGAAGAAGAAGAAGAAGAAGAAGAAGAAGAAGAAGAAGAAGAAGAAGAAGAAGAAGAAGAAGAAGAAGAAGAAGAAGAAGAAGAAGAAGAAGAAGAAGAAGAAGAAGAAAGAAGATGAACAATTCGCGTGGGCGGCGATTTCAGTTTACCACTTTAGAAACGTCTGCCAGCTTCGCCAATGGTATTTCCATGCTCAGAACAATCGCCTGATCAATCCTAGATGTCTAGAATCTCGAGAAACGCTATAACAGCGAAGATCTGCAAATGCTCTCTGTCTTGATTTTCGTCGTCAAGCACTGAAGCAGTCCCGGCGACTTTCATAGACGTCCTACAAGCGCTTACACTTCAGAGTCACTTAGAGATAGTTAGAATGCAGTATAGATGTATTATAGTAGAGATCTACATATCATTGCCGATCGGCAATGATAAATTATGTTATTTAGAAGTACTGAGCATCATTATCTTGAAATTCTAAGTAATAAAACGAAGCCATAAAACAACTATTTTCCAGCCGGTCTGATGATGGTACAATGATAACCAACAGTCACGCATGCAGCAGTTGGAGCATTAGAATTGAGAGAGCTGAAATGACTTATTCTATAGAACATAATTATAAACACAGACAAAACATGATCCCATTGCACGAGTTGGGAAATCTCAGTATAGTTATAGTTAACCACTGAGTCACTTAGTATTATTTTTCAGTATGGCATGAAAATTTCATAAGACCAGGATTTATTTAACATAAGTTGTGTAAAGTCAAGCTGATGCTAGCACACTTGAAGGTTGCAAGCATTCCATCGTCGCTATGGTGACAAATTTGACTCAATTGCAACAGCAACAGCAACCAATGAAATATAGTAGGAATGCTGTATTGAGCAAACAGAGGCTGTAGAGTAGCTCGTTAACATTGCAATGAAACCAAGCAATTCGTACTAATGGTATACCGTACTAATGGTATACCGTACTAAGTATACCGTACTAATGGTATACCGTACTAATGGTATACCGTACTAATGGTATACCGTACTAATGGTATACCGTACTAATGGTATACCGTACTAATGGTATACCGTACTAATGGTATACCATACTAATGGTATACCGTACTAATGGTATACCGTACTAATGGTATACCGTACTAATGGTATACCGTACTAATGGATACCGTACTAATGGTATACCGTACTAATGGTATACCGTACTAATGGTATACCGTACTAATGGTATACCGTACTAATGGTATACCGTACTAATGGATACCGTACTAATGGTATACCGTACTAATGGTATACCGTACTAATGGTATACCGTACTAATGGATACCGTACTAATGGTATACCGTACTAATGGTATACCGTACTAATGGTATACCGTACTAATGGTATACCGTACTAATGGTATACCGTACTAATGGATACCGTACTAATGGTATACCGTACTAATGGTATACCGTACTAATGGATACCGTACTAAGTATACCATACTAATGGTATACCGTACTAATGGATACCGTACTAATGGTATACCGTACTAATGGTATACCGTACTAATGGTATACCGTACTAAGTATACCATACTAATGGTATACCGTACTAATGGTATACCATACTAATGGTATACCGTACTAATGGTATACCATACTAATGGTATACCGTACTAAGTATACCATACTAATGGTATACCGTACATATTATGGTATACCATACTAATGGCATACCATACTAATGGTATACCGTACTAATGGTATACCATACTAATGGTATACCGTACTAATGGTATACCGTACTAATGGTATACCATACTAATGGTATACCGTACTAATGGTATACCGTACTAATGGTATACCATACTAATGGTATACCATACTAATGGTATACCATACTAATGGTATACCGTACTAATGGTATACCGTACTAATGGTATACCATACTAATGGTATACCGTACTAAGTATACCATACTAATGGTATACCGTACATATTATGGTATACCATACTAATGGCATACCATACTAATGGTATACCGTACTAATGGTATACCATACTAATGGTATACCGTACTAATGGTATACCGTACTAATGGTATACCATACTAATGGTATACCATACTAATGGTATACCATACTAATGGTATACCGTACTAATGGTATACCGTACTAATGGTATACCATACTAATGGCATACCATACTAATGGTATACCGTACTAAGTATACCATACTAATGGTATACCGTACTAATGGTATACCGTACTAATGGTATACCGTACTAATGGTATACCGTACTAAGTATACCGTACTAATGGCATACCGTACTAATGGCGTACCGTACTAAGTATACCGTACTAATGGCATACCGTACTAATGGCGTACCGTACTAATGGTATACCGTACTAATGGTATACCGTACTAATGGCGTACCGTACTAAGTATACCATACTAATGGTATACCGTACTAATGGCGTACCGTACTAAGTATACCATACTAATGGTATACCGTACTAATGGCGTACCGTACTAAGTATACCATACTAATGGTATACCGTACTAATGGCGTACCGTACTAAGTATACCATACTAATGGTATACCGTACTAATGGCGTACCGTACTAAGTATACTATCCGCATACTAATGGTATACCGTACTAATGGCGTACCGTACTAAGTATACCATACTAATGGTATACCGTACTAATGGCGTACCGTACTAAGTATACCATACTAATGGCACCGTACCGTACTAATGGCATACCGTACCGTACCATACTAATGGCATACCGTACCGTACCATACTAATGGTATACCAATATTACGTGTTTGAACTTTTTGGAGTATCTAATTACTGATTTACATTACACTGGTTTACATAATAATATTATTGTTCAAATCACTAGTCCTATGAATAATAATAACAGAGTTGCTATAGTTTATCGACTTTATCAACTTTTTGGACAACTCAGTGTTCACTATAAATCTCAATTAGTATAAATAGCATGAATTACTAAATACGGTAAAAAGGAGTACAACTGTTTTGTGTGGTAATAGCAACTTAAGTTCTACTGTGTGTGCATTATAGAGGAAGTCCGGCAGATCATATTTTTGAGGATTATGTAGAGGTCTCTTCTTCAAGAGGATAGGTCCTTGTCTTGTCAACGGTAGAGTATTCAGGAGGTTCGTCATCATAGCCATTAGCAGCTGGTGAGACTGAGTCATCCACACGAGCATACGTGTTATTGGCAGAATCTCCATGAAACTGATGGATGTACAGCACAAGAGCATCGTGTATAAAGATGTACTCAGCCTGTGTGGTGGGAATCAGTACGACATTCTTAGATATCATGTTATCACCCACCTCTGTTTGCACCATGAGGCAGCGCCTCTGTCGCAAGTACTGTACACATCCTGTGACATCAACATGGTCACCAGCCTTGATAGCTTCCATCTGAGTGTGCATGGCAATGAATGTTCCAGTACGTCCAACACCAGCACTGTAAGGGAGGGACAGTATGAACCATCAGCACAGCTAGACAGCAATGGAGTTAGACACACCTGCAGTGAACCACAACTGGTGCCTTGCCAGGATGAGATTCAGTCATCTTGTCAATAAACTTCAGGAAGCAGAGTGCATTGGCAGGTAGACTGCCACTGGTAGACCATCCAGTGTAGTGGAACTGTTTCACAGTTCTCCTCTCACCAGTAGCCTTCTCTCTCAGGTTGAGGGTGCGTATAGTGTAGTAATCCATGACATCCTCCTCCACTAGTTGCACCTCGTATAATCCTTGATCATCCTCAGCATCATCAGCCGATGGCCAATACTGGAAACACCTGATCTATAAGAGAAATGTAATTTATAATAAAATAAAATTAGTGCTTAAATAAACAACTAATAATAATAAATGTTCATTCCAACCTTGCCCTTTTCCTCGAGGTTAGTAAGCATCACAACCATGGATACATTCTTCTCCCAGATCATACGCCAGAAATCACTAACTGTGTCAGGCAGAGGAGCTAGATAGAGAGAGAATGAGAGTAGGAGTGAGTGAGTGAGTGAGTGAGTGAGTGAGTGAATAGATGAGTGAGTGAGTGAGTGAGTGAGTGGGTGAGTGAGTGAGTGAGTGAGTGAGTGAGTGAATAGATGAGTGAGTGAGTGAGTGAGTGGGTGAGTGACTGATTAAGTGAACGAATCAGTGAGGCTCTTACCTTGTGTAGCAATGAATGCACCTTCCTTCTGATAACCCTGCATGCATGATAATACAGTAACAAGTCAATAATCTGAACAGGAGTCTTTTCAAACGCTATACACACATGTACCAACTCACGTCAATCACGTTAGCATTGATATAGTCAGATCCCGGATTGTCCACATACAACTCTAGCACAACACGAGAGTGATCATCTGAAAACAGGAATTGTACGTGTTAAAACTTAAAATAATGCAGGCAGATCAACATACAGGCAGTGACTTGAGCATATCTGTTCTTGGGTCGGTTCACCATTTTATAAGAAGCACGGTTGGTGGAAGAGTGTGAAGGCTCAATTTGCTGTAATATAATATAGTGAATCATACTAACAACAGGACTATATAATATTCTTACAGTGAACTCATTGCTGAAGAGATAGTCGTTGTTCTGGTGCATTCGAGCAACATGAGCTGGGAAATCTTGAGTCCTCATTCCAAACTTCCTACCATTAGGAACTGCAACAAGCAAACACTCAATCACTCAGCCTCGCGAGGGCCTAGCACACTAACCTGTTTCGTACAAGTTGCTGCTGGCTTCATTACCATTTTCTACCACTGCTGCTGAAGCTGGATTCACTGCGGCTGGCTTTGTTGCAACCATTTCAGTTTCCACTACATCGTACTTCTCTTCTCTATAAGATTAATTAATGCATTTTACTAAGCAACAATGAAGTATATATACCTCTTTCTTCGTCGTTTCAAGTAACAGCACAAAACAATGAGGAGTATTATACAGCAGAGGATGACCAGGAATGCTAGAATCACACCGAGGACGACTCCAACAACACTATACTGACGTGCTGAATAAACAGAATAATTACAACAACATTCATCATAATAGAATGAACTATAACTTTTTACATAAAAATAAGGAATATTTAACAGAGCTGCTTATACCCTATATTAAACTAAGATATTATCTTACTGGTTTCAATGGGGCAAGCTAGAGGGACGTGTCTTGTAAGAGAAACCTGTATCAACGGAGAGTGCAATAATAGTGCATGATGGTTAATGGTACACTTACTCCTGGTACATCAGTGGATACCTCTGCTTTTATAGCAAGACAGTATCGTGTGAGAGGGACCAGTGCTATGTTTCTCCCGGTGTGTTGAATCGTCTGACCAGTTTGACGACGTTGTCGTGATCCACTATCGACCACTTGAACACAGTTAGTGTCTGTTCCATCACCATGATCCATAGTCTCCGGAATGACATCATCCATACAGTAGACCACTGAGATGCATATCCGTGCAAAAGCATCTTCATTGCAGGGTGGTATGTCTTGATCTAGTGCTGTCCCAAGGTCTCCTATCTCTGAGTCTAATGGATGCCTGACCTGTACTATGTTGTATACCCTGTAAAGAATAGGATTACATAATCACTGTTTATTAACAAGGAATATTTCATTCGAAATTGTACATACAGAAAAATTTTGGATATTGACCTATACACACAGTGTAGCTTGATCAAGCTGATAAGTATCTATGACAAACCCACAAGACTGAACCAATAATAAAACAATACGATAGAACTACATCGTGATGTATGAATATCAAATTTGTTTTTGCTAACTAATAGCTGAGCAAGTGTTTTTGAAAACTATTTGAAAATTATTTGTACCAATAATAGTTATTGTTGTTGTTCCCTTTTTACTAATGTAAGTGTTTGTATGTACTCACGTCACATTGCCGGTGGTGTTAGCAGTAATTGCCTGTCGAGTAGGTAAAGCAGAGAACACCGTGTAGGCTCTTGGGCTTATAGATGGCACTTCTTGTCCATCAACAATCACTGTTGGTGGAATCAGTATCTGTGAACTAGCAGCAGTGGTATCCGTGTCCAGCATTTCCATGAGCTCGATATCAGCATTGCCTAGAAGAGTGTTTCCATTATAGTAAGTCAGAGCACGGACATGTATGGTGTAGTTTCTGAGAGATCTTAGTGAGCTGATGATAGCAAATCGTCTGATGGTGTTATCAGTGAAGCTAGTCTCGTTCACAGTCAATGTGATATAACCGGTGCTGCTGATGGTGCCTGTCTGAGTACTGTTAGATTGACGATAATACACTCTATATCCTGATATAGGACCGTTAGGGCAGTCAGGAGCCACCCAACGAAGCAGTAGACTGGTTGAATTGAGTGTGGTCACTGTGAGATTCTGTACAGGGTCAGCACCTGCAATAAATCACGAATGAAAGACTTATTAAGTGCGGTAGTAAACTTACTAGCTGCTCCCGTAGTGATGGTCTGTACTGAGGAAGTGTCTCCACGACCAACACCAGTTGTGTTAGCAGTGATGGTGAATGTATACTCGGCAAAAGGCACTGTGGAATATAAAACAATGATGGACGCCATCTTACCAACAAAAGTGATATTGAACAGATGGCTCTCAATCGTTCAGCAAATTAATATCACCTACTTACCAAGATTAGTGAATCTGTCAGTGAGTTGGTCAACATTGACTGTAGACTGAAGTAATTCCAGTCGACCTGAACTAGTCAGACAAGTCCTCAGTTCAGAGCTGATTGAATCATTAGTCATGTTAGAGACGAGGAATCGGGTTATTGATCCTTCAATAGTGTAGTTTGATATGGGACCATTAGGGCAGTCGGGTGGCATCCATGACACACTGAGAGAGGTGGAGTCTGTCCTAGTCTGTATCTGCTCAACAACCTCGGGATCTATGATAGAGTAAAGACTCGCCAGTAGCTAGTACGGAACAGCTTACTTGTTAGAATAGTGCTGAAGGTCTGTGCAGGAGCAGGATCACCACGACCAACTTTAGTAAAGGCATCCACAGTGAACTGGTACTCAGCATATGGAACTATACAATATTAGCCATTTATTATGCAACCAAGTAGTGATCACTCACCAAGATTATCAAAAGTCACAGAGAATTGTGTGCTATTCAGTGTGGCAAGGAATGATTCGTTTCTGTTGGAACTCATCAGACATTCTCTCACTCCTGCACTCAGATTGGTCATGAGATGAGCAAATCTACTCCTCCTAGGTTGACCAGAGTCAGTGCGGAACTGCTGTATAGAGCCACCGACTGTGTAGCCTCTGATGATACCATTACGGTTCTGTATCGGTACTTCATCCCACATAACCACAACTGACATGGTTTGTACAGCAGTAACCCTCACATTGGCTGGAGGAGATGCTGGACCTGTAGTCATATAAACACCGTGAAACACATTGCAAACATTAACAAAGTGCAAGTCTGCAAAGGCATGCAAAACTGTCAGAAAATTAACCCAGCTATAGCTAGGTATGCCTTAGTCTGTTCGTCTGATGTATGTCACCAGGAAATGAAACAGACCACACAGGTAATGATGATGCATATAATGTAGTTCATGCGATGATGTAGCTTACGCTCTTCATCTGTTCTCTGTGTCAATGGTTCACTGATGGTACTGACTCCAATATCATTGAATGCATCCACAGTAAAGGTATACTCTTCTCCAGGATGTAGATCAGTGATAAAAGCCTGTTCAATCGATCCAGACACATTAACAGTCACGTTAGCCCCACCCATGAGGAACGCTGGTCTAGTGTAGTAAACCCTGTAGCCTGTGATAGGAGCATTGTTGTCATGAGGCTCCACCCAGGTCAGCGTCAGGTTACGAGAGGTGACATTAAGTGCCATCAAGCTATGAGGCTGCTCAGGGATATCTGTGATAGGCAAGCCAGTAAATAATACAAGCAATACCAAAATATACTAACCTTGTACTAATACTAGAGCTACTGAGGTGCTCAATGTACCAACACTGTTGGTGACATTACAGTAGTAGTCTCCGGTATCATTGGTATTAGCACTAGTGATTGTTAGAGTGCTGCTGATCTCATAACGTGTGGGTATGCTGACAATCCTCGGACTAGTCATACTACCCATGACAGCTGTGTCATTGTGGTACCATGTGATGCCTGGTCTGGGGAACCCAGTGGCTGAACAAGTGAGGACGATATTGTCTTGAAGACGAGTCACATTGACCGCCATGGGATTGCTAACAACCACTGGTCGTACTGAAGAGATGGAGCAAGATAAAGCATGTATACTACTGGAGAACATATACTGTACCATTGAGTTGAACATATTTCATCTGATCTCCAGCCAGGTTAGAAACAGTGCAGGTATAGACTCCACCAACAGCAGCAGTAGCGGTCAAGTTAAACACTGGCTCAGTGGATACAGGTGGAGCAGTCTGGTTGGTCGTGTTCATCCAGACGAATCTATTGTTAGGACCACCTTCACCAGAGCAAGTGAAGACTGCTTGCATTCCTTCATCGTTGTTAATGATAGAAGGAGTAGCCATTACAGAACCAGATGGAGACACTGTAGTCACAAGATAGTATGATTATAATACTTGAAATAGAACAAACCACACTCACCATGAACAGTAGCATTATCAGAATGTATCACAACATTGATGGTAGGTGTGGTCACCATGCAGCGATAGTCACCAAAGTCATTATATTGAGCAGCAAACATGAGATCCACTCCAGTTTCTTCAGGTATTGCTTGATAGGATTGAGCTGTAGTGTTGTACTTCTGCCATTGGTATCGTGGATATGGGAAGCTCTCAGCGCGACAGGTCAGCGTCACTCTGGTTGAATTAGTAGTTCTTATCTCTTGAGGTTGCTCCACAATCACTGGTCGTACATACACTGTGGTCAGAACCACTTCAAACCCAGCATCATTGAGTACCACACACTCATACACTCCTCCATTCTGAGTAGCATTGATATTATCAACAGTTAGAACAGATGTGTTGGTCAGTAACAGATCCGAGGTAGAGTTGATGACTTCTATACAAAAGAAGACAAAGGAATGATTCCATGTGCACAGTACATGAGATTACCATTGATGTCAATAGTTGTGTTATCTGTAGTACAGTTCCCTGAGCACAGTCTCTCTGTTCCATTGTAGAACCACTGGAATACATTATCAGGTCCTCCTCTGGTAGAACAAGTTACATTAATAGACTCTCCATCATTGACAGTGATTTGGATCTGAGATACTTCAGATATTGTGCTTGGTGACACTATTGTAGAGAAATACTGTTAGCATTGCTCTTAAAATGAAGAGAAATTCATACTCTTCATCTATAACAAGGCTACCTTATAACTCAGTCTTACCTACAACAACAGCTGTCTGGCTGTAGTTACCAGCCTCATTACTGGCAGTACATACATACATTCCTTGATTCATAGCTGTTGCATTAGAGACCGTTAGTACTGACATCATATCAGAGGTGAGCACTGCTGGTAGCATTGTGTCAGATGGCATGTGACGCCATTGAAACATGTTCATTGGTCCTGCCTCAGTGGCACATGTGAGGTTGACATCTCCTCCAGTGGCCACTAATCCTCTAGCAGGAGTCACTGTTACTCCGCCCATTGGATGCACTATGATACACAGTATAGCACAGTAACTCAATACTGACACACTGACTCACCAGTTACTGTGGCATTATTGGAACATATTAGAGCACTGGCAGCAGTAGCACAGCATCGATACATACCAAAGTCACTAAACTCTATTGAGTTCAGTTGAAGCACATTACTGGTTGCTCCAGTCACTGGTACAAACATGTTAGTGGTACGATTCATCATCTCCCAGTGATACTGAGGGGAGGGGAAGCTCTCTGCTCTACAGCTCAGTGTGATATTATCTCCAGTACTAGTCTCCATGTCCATGGGATGCTCTATAAAGTTGGGTCGTACTAACAAAGCAGCTGGAGATGAACCAAGTCCGGCTGCATTGAGCACTGCACACAAATAAAATTGTCCATCTTTAGTAGCATTGACTGATGTAAAATTCAGCACAGCCTCCATAGTAATGCTTACTGCTGACAATGCTGTAATAATATCAATAATATTTATTGAATAATCTAGTAAATTATTGTGTTTACTTGTAAAGTTTCTTGTAGCAGGCAATTCGCTGTTCAATAGCCAGAATATTGCATTCCCAGGTCCACCTTGTGCTGAGCAAGTAAAGCTTGCTGAGTCTCCAGAATTAACAGTTTGAGCAAAGGGAGTCACCATTACACCACCAACAGGAGACACTGTACAGAATCAATGAACGAATGACACACTCATGAGATATGTAGCTACTCACCGGTCAGAGTAGCATTGTTCGAGTACACAGTCTCATTAATAACAGGAACAGTGACTTTACATCGATAATACCCATAATCAGAGTGCATCACAGTTCCAATCTCATAGTCAGGTTGATCAGCTCCTGTAATGTCTTCAAATATTTCATTGGTGGTGTTGTATTTCTGCCATTGGTATTGTGGGTAGGGGAAGCTCTCAGCACGACACCTGAATGTAACAGTGGATCTGTCTGTTGTTAATTGATCCATCGGATGCTCCACTATCATTGGACTCACATATAACGTGCTTCGTACCACAGAGAAACCAGCATCATTAATTACCACACACTCATACACTCCTCCATTCTGAGTAGCATTGATATTACTAACAGTTAGAACAGATGTGTTAGTCAGTAACAGATCTGAGGTAGAGTTGATGACTTCTGTAGAACATGATTTGAAGATTGCACATAATGATTATAATTATAGACGTTACCATTGATATCAATAGATGTGTTATCTGTAGTACAGTTTGATGAGCACAATCTCTCTGTTCCATTATAGAACCACTGGAATACATTATAGGGTCCTCCCTCAGCAGTGCATGTGAAGGTAGCAGTCTCTCCATGATTGACAGTGTTGTTCATAGGAACTGAAGCAGAGTTACCACTAGGAGATACTGAAGAGGTGATGATAACATGTCTAACACCAATATAGGTCAGTCTTACCTACAACAACAGCTGTCTGGCTGTAGTTACCAGCCTCATTACTGGCAGTACATACATACATTCCTTGATCCATAGCTGTTGCATTAGAGACCGTTAGTACTGACATCATATCAGTGGTGAGCACTGCTGGTAGCATGGTGTCAGATGGCATGTGACGCCATTGAAACATGTTCATTGGTCCTGCCTCAGTGGCACATGTGAGGTTGACATCTCCTCCAGTGGCCACTAATCCTCTAGCAGGAGTCACTGTAACTCCGCCCATTGGATGTACTATGATACGATACACAGTGTTACGTGCACCACTCAATACTGACACACTGACTCACCTGTTACTGTGGCATTATTGGAACATAGTTCAGCATTGACTGGAGCAGGAGCAGTAGCACAGCATCGATACATACCAAAGTCACTAAAATCTATTGAGTTCAGTTCAAGCACATTACTGGTTGCTCCAGTCACTGGTTCAAACATGTTAGTGGTACGATTCATCATCTCCCAGCGATACTGAGGAGGGGGGAAGCTCTCTGCTCTACAGCTCAGTGTGATATTATCTCCAGTACTAGGCTCCATGTCCATGGGATGCTCTATAAAGTTGGGTCGTACGTACAAAGGTACTGAAGTTAAACCATGCCCGGCTGCATTGAGCACTACACATATATATAGTCCTCCATCTTCAGTAGCATTGACTGGTGTTATATTCAGCACAGCCTCCATGGTAATGCTTACTGCTGACAATGCTGTAATAATATCAATAATGATTATTGAATAATCTAGTAATAATTTATTTATTGTGTTTACTTGTAAAGTTTCTTGTAGCAGGTAATTCAGTGTTCATAATCCAGAATATTGCGTTCCCTGGTCCACCTTGTCCTGTGCAAGTAAAACTCGCTGAGTCTCCAGGATTGACAGTGTCACTACTGGGATTCGCCATTACACCATTAAAAGGAGTCACTATACAGAATCAATGAATGAATGACACACACATGATGAGGTATGTGGCTACTCACCGGTCAGAGTAGCATTGTTGGAGTACACAGTCTCATTAATAACAGGAACAGTGACTTTACATCGATAATACCCATGATCAGAGTACGTCACAGATCCGATTTCATAGTCAGGTTGATCAGCTCCTGAAATGTCTTCAAACATTTCATTGGTAGTGTTGTATTTCTGCCATTGGTATTGTGGGTAGGGGAAGCTCTCAGCACGACACCTAAATGTGACAGTGACTCCAACCGATATTGCCACTTGATCCATCGGATGCTCCACTATCATTGGACTCACATATAACGTGCTTCGTACCACAGAGAAACCAGCATCATTGAGTACCACACACTCATACACTCCTCCATTCTGAGTAGCATTGATATTATCAATAGTTAGAACAGATGTGTTAGTCAGTAACAGATCTGAGGTAGAGTTGATGACTTCTATAGAACAAGATTTGAAGATTGCACATAATTATTATCATTATAATCCTTACCATTGATATCAATAGATGTGTTATCTGTAGTGCAGTTTCCTGAACACAATCTCTCTGTTCCATTATAGAACCATTGGTACACATTATAGGGTCCTCCCTCTGCAGAGCATGTAAAGTTAGCAGTCTCTCCATGATTGACAGTGTTATTCATAGGGACAGAAGCAGAGGTACCGCTAGGAGACACTGAAGAGGTGATGATACCATGTCTAACACCAATCTAGCTCAGTCTTACCTACAACAACAGCTGTCTGGCTGTAGTTACCAGCCTCATTACTGGCAGTACATACATACATTCCTTGATCCATAGCTGTTGCATTAGAGACTGTTAGTACTGACATCATATCAGTGGTGAGCACTGCTGTTAGCATTGTGTCAGATGGCATGTGACGCCATTGAAACATGTTCATTGGTCCTGCCTCAGTGGCACATGTGAGGTTGACATCTCCTCCAGTGGCCACTAATCCTCTAGCAGGAGTCACGGTTACTCCGCCCATTGGATGTACTATGATACACAGTATAGCACAGTAACTCAATACTGACACACTGACTCACCTGTTATAGTAGCATTATTGGAACATATTACAATAGTAGCACAGCATCGATACATACCAAAGTCACTAAACTCTATTGAGTTCAGTTCAAGCACATTACTGGTTGCTCCAGTCACTGGTTCAAACATGTTAGTGGCACGATTCATCTTCTCCCAGCGATTCAGAGCGGGGGGGAAGCTCTCTGCTCTACAGCTCAGTGTGATATTATCTCCAGTACTAGTCTCCATGTCCATGGGATGCTCTATAAAGTTGGGTAGTACATTCAAAGTAACTGGTTGTGAATCACTTCCGGCTGCATTGATGACAAAACACCGATAGATGCCTCCATCTTCAGTAGCATTGACTGATGATATGTTCAGCACAGCCTCCATAGTAATGCTTACTGCTGATAATGCTGTAATAATATCAATAATGATTATTGAATAATGTAGTAAATTATTGTGTCTACTTGTAAAGTTTATTGGAGCAGGTGTATCACTGCCCCTAATCCAGAATATTGCATTCCCTGGTCCACCTTGTGCTGAGCAAGTAAAGCTAGCTGAGTCTCCAGTATTAACAGTGACACTAGGTGGACCCACCGTTACACTACCTTGAGGAGACACTATACAGAATAATGAAATGAATGACACACTCAACAGGTATGGAGGTACTCACCGCTCAGAGTAGCATTGTTGGAGTACACAGTCTCATTAATAACAGGAGCAGTGACTTTACATCGATAATACCCATGACTAGTGTACGGCACAGGTCCAATCTCATAGTCAGGTTGGTCAGCTCCTGAAATGTCATCAAACATTTCATTGGCAGTGCTGTATCTCTGCCATTGATATTGTGGGTAGGGGAAGCTCTCAGCACGACATCTAAATGTGACAGTCATTCCGACCGACGTTGCTTGATCTGTTGGGTGCTCAACAATGATTGGATTCACATACAACGTGCTTCGTGCCACAGAGAAACCAGCATCATTGATTACCACACACTCATACACTCCTCCATTCTGAGTAGCATTGATATTACTAACAGTTAGAACAGATGTGTTGGACTGAAGGAGATTTGTTGCAGAGTCGAGGACTTCTATATATAAAGAATGATACTGCTAACATACAATGTATAATTATAGTCCTTACCATTGATATCAATAGATGTGTTATCTGTAGTACAGTTTGATGAGCACAATCTCTCTGTTCCATTATAGAGCCATCGGAATACATTATCAGGTCCTCCCTCAGCAGAGCATGTGAAGGTAGCTGACCCTCCATGATTGACAGTGGAGCTCATAGGAACAGCCATGGCAGTTGGACTCACTGTGCAAAGTACCATGCATTGATCACAAGACTATAGCTAGCCAGCCAGCTGTAGACTCACCTGTGATGGTAGCATCGTTAGATTCCACTTGATAGACTGTCATTTCGATTGTGTTAGTTGCAACACATCGATACACTCCAAACTGGTCGTTCTGTATCTCAGTGAACACCAGGCTAGTACTGGTCTCACCGACCAGTTCTTCATACGAGTCTGAGCTTGTGTTGAACTTCATCCATTGATACGTTGGTTGCGGATAACTCTCGGCACGGCACGTCAACGTTACGTTATCTCCCTGCGAGACGCGCTGATCCGTCGGGTGCTCCACGATGGCTGGAGCAACTCGCACCGTCACTGTCTTAGTGAACGCATCATCGTCTATGATAGCTACGCAGTCATAGACGGCTCCTCCGTGCTCGCTTGCATCAAGAGTCAGCGTCAAGTTTTCTCCATTGGCCTCAAAAATTCGCAGAATAAAGGCGTTGTCACCGAGCAGAGCTGCGATAAGAACACCGAGTAAAAACAGCAAATTCACTGACATTGACTTACCGCTGGCATCTGTCGGATTAGCTGAGCAGTTAGTCGAACAGAGTTCCACCGATGCGTTGCGCATCCACACGTACGTGGTGTTGCTGTCACCGTGCGGTGTGTTACATGTCAGTGTGAGGTTCTCGCCGTGTGTTCCAACAACAGGGTTAGGGGTTACCGTGATGTTGACCGTTTGTGAATCTAATACAAAAGAATCAGCTACAAATGTAACTTAATGATCGCCTACCAGTTGTTAGCAGCGTGCAACCAGCGGCGAACATTGCCGCCAGCAACACGTGCTGCGCGACGCTGTGCATTCCAGTAGTTGAGATCGACGATCTTGTCCTAACTTTCTTTATTTTTGAACAACGCACAGAACCTTTCTTAGGCTAGCTCTCACTGGCAAGGTGGGGAGACACTGGAATTTACACTAAGAATGTTAATTAAGTACGCGAAATAGTGACGTAATTACTCATGTGTCAACAGTACAGAAAATTAATAATCTTGAATAGAAATGTCAATACCGGAAGCATGAAGTTGACCAATAAATTTCAGTTTTGGTCAAACACGTTTATCAATAGTGTAAGTAATTGTCGTGCGTTTGATTGGTCAACGACATACTTTTTTTATTAATGGGAAATAACGCTCAATAGCCAGCTGGGGGCTAATAGAGAACAAAAATAACAAATATTTTTATGGTAGACAGTAATGAGTTAAATTTGAGGGGTAGAGTAGGTTTAATAATAATGTCTAGAAACTTGATACGAAAAACTGGACAGAGCGGAGAGAAAGACTTAATAGAAGAATCTAAGATTTCCACAGAAGAATTGTAGAGGGAAAATAGGATTTAGAGAAAGAACTGGAATGGGAAAAAAATAGGAAGGAAGTTGTTAGGGTCATAGGAACGAATGGGATAGGGAGGATGAGGGTATTTGGTAAGAATGGAGGAGCAAGCCTAGGAAGAGAGAAGGGTTGTGAGAAATTTTGAAGAGACTAGTCTTCATGCACAAATCGCACAAATCGAAAATTGCTGTACCATATAGCTAGAAATTTCCCTCCAAAATTTCCCACTGTAAGGTATGTTATTTAGAAGTACTGAGCTCAATGATAAGCAACAGTCACGCATGCAGCAGTTGGAGCATTAATGATTATAAAATTGAGAGAGCTGAAATGACTTATTCTATAGAACACATACTGACATAATCCACTGCATGAGTTGGGAAATCTCAATAGGTTATTCACACTGACAGCGTCACTTTATATGACCAGGATTTATTTTAACATAGCTAGGTTAGTTGTGTAGAGTGTAATGTCAAGTTGACACTAGCACACTTGAAGGTTTCAAGCATTCCATCGTTGCTATGGTGACTAATTTGACTCCACTGCAACAGCAACCAATGAAGTATAGCAGGAATGCTGATTGAGCAAACAGAGGCTGTAGAATAGTTCATTTACATAGCAATGAAACTAATCAATTATTGGCTAGAATACTCAAGTAATGTGCAGGAATGCTTGCCAGGTGGATCATGACCCAGAGTCATCATCATAGATGGTGCAGTACTAGCTAGTACTGGTGGTCATCAATACAAGCTGCACAGATCTTGTTACATGCTGTGAATCTGTGATCATCCCACTTGGCTACTAACAATTTCAGTGGAACTTCACCTTGTAGACGCCACTCTAATACAATATCATTTGTATATGCATGCGATGGTATACTGAATTCATAATTATTGTTGAAGCGTTGAGTATTATATTATGGTAAGCAGTTTACCACATGCTAAATAAAGTGCTGATAACACCTTAAACAGATAATAACTGCTGCAGTCACTGCACGGCCTTGCTAGAAGTATTAAAACTGCTGTATATGCATGACTGCAGTCACTGTATGGGCATGCAGTATTGAATCATATCATCCACACACACACACGTGTGTACCTTGACTGCTACCTCATTAGTAATCAGTCACTGTGTCAGTCACACCACTCATTATGATCAACTACCGTTATTGTTATTATAGATACATGCTATGAACATTTCAAACACATCATCTACCTCTCTTGGTTGCTCAACACATCATCTAAGACCTCTCTTGGTTGCTCAACTCATCATCTACCTCTCTTGGTTGCTCAACTCATCATCTACCTCTCTTGGTTGCTCAACTCATCATCTACCTCTCTTGGTTGCTCAACACATCATCTAAGACCTCTCTTGGTTGCTCAACTCATCATCTACCTCTCTTGGTTGCTCAACTCATCATCTACCTCTCTTGGTTGCTCAACTCATCATCTACCTCTCTTGGTTGCTCAACTCATCATCTACCTCTCTTGGTTGCTCTAGTGACACAACAATATCTAGGTTGCTGAGCTACATTATTGAAGCAAGCTGCTGTAACGGACACTATGCAGCATAAAGGTATGCATGCACAGACTGCTAGTCTGCAGGTATGTACAGGTACAAGGAATTTCCTGATATAGGGATTCTTATTCAATTAGCCAGTAATAAAATTATGGAATACCACGAACTATTATGGTTGTAATAATGATCTCTGCAAATACCAGTGACATGATGTGGAGAGATCAATCGTCACTTTTCCTGTTAACAAAATTAATTTTAATAAAAATGACTAGTGATGTATCCACACTCTTGCTTGATAGTGTGTGCAAAACGTCTTGTTTTATGTAGACTAATACCAAATACCCAAGCTCGTTGCTAGGTTTCATACCTGAATTGGATTTTCAGTCCTCTGGGAGTAACTAGACACCTTCTTGGACTATCCGACCATAAGTTAGAGGGCAACTGATCACACACAATACGTGCATGATACCGCGGTATTGATGTTTATGCTAAAAGTGAATTTCTGCTAAGTCAACAACATGAGAATACGATCAGCATGTTAGAAGCATTTTTTTAACATAAGGTTGCCATTGATAGACATGGTTCATCTTATAGATAAAAGTGATATTCCTACAACATCGTATAACACACAAAAACTGGGAATTAAAAATACGTTTTATCCCTCAATATTGTCGTCTTGAATTGACTACCTATTGCTAGTGTGTCTCTCCTGTACTGGCGTAGTGGAAGATTTACTACTACTACTACTAGACAACTTCTGTCTTGAATCACGTGCCTCGAGTTCATTCAGCAATGCATTGGCTTCTTCAAGAGTATCCTGTGTAAGACTGTTCGTTGGAAGACACAACTTGATGATGATTCATTAGGAACTTGATTCCCTGATAAGTCCTCTCCATTGATGCCGTCCTGCCAGTGATAGTATTAGGGAGGCACGGTAGTGACTCCCTATGAGGGATGAACGAGAAAACAAGATGGCGGCTACATACAATGTATTAGCGTTCAAACGCCGATATTTTTGTAATCGTTTGTTTAAGTTGTCTGTTACTCGGTTTTTTAATTAGTCGTATTTTTCTTGCCACCTGTATTTTTGTAGTTTTACTTCTGGACAGTCTTATTCATTAGCATTAAGTTGCTATTTGTTCTGTTCCTTGCTCTGCTAAATTCTATTAAAGAAAAAAAATTTCACCTGGTGATGACTTTTATACGTCCAAATATAGGTTAGTCGACGGATCGAGGCAACTACGGGATTTAGAGTGCCGCGGGAACCGATGTATAGACGTTCCGAGCGCGTAGCGCGAGGGCGTCTATTTCGGTTGCCAAGGCGCTCTAATTCCCGTAGTTGCCGATGATTCGTCGTCTAAGGTATTTATACTACAGCTACATGGCAACAATAAACCGACGCAGATATTTTTTGAAAAACAATGGTTGATGACCATCCCAAAGCTGCTGAGTAAGCCTGAGTTCCTGCAGCATGAGCGTTTCTTCTTGCTCGAAAACACGTGCTGTGACCCGGCTGCCACACCCACAAACGCCGCTTTGCGTTACATACACGTGGCAATGGCTGAACTTGGACTCCAACGAACGGTTAGAATGATAGTTACTAGAGTCCAGCAGTCTTTTATACGTGCTGTGTGCGTTTATTGGGCAATCTTTAAGCTGTCAACATAGCAAAACGTGGTAAGTTACTTGCTTTCTTACGTTTTTCATGCACAACAAGTCAACTTATCGTTGCATCAATCGTAGCCAAGTACCCGGGTCTATAGATGCTGTGCTGCCCATGCCAGAAGCGAACACAACACATACCGTGGCCCAGTAACTACCAAAGCTAGTACCTGTACAAAAGAAACTCATGATAGAGGAAAACATGATCATGAGTTGCAGCGGAAAAATATGAGTTCCAGCGGAAAAATACGAGTTCCCGCGGAAGAATACGTGATTTTTTTCCCGCGGAAGAATACGTGATTTATTTTCCTCCAACTGACCAATCAGATTCTAGAATTACATTGAACTGTAGTATAAAGACACTTAAATCTGCTCTCTGGCGTTGCCCCGTCCTCACATAGTCATAACATTGCTCAAAATTGTCACCAAAGGGACGAACCTGGAAACGGTGAAAATCGAGTTTCGTCATCTTCGTTTTCTTCTTATTCTGATTCTTCTCAGTGCGCCTGGTGCCTTTACGCGAGCAGTGGCGAAACCAAAACACCCACGAACAGTCGTGAAATTCTCCTGGCAGGTGCCTTTTGAACTTAGTTTTTAGCGAAACGACGATATATATTCCATGCTTGCTCCCTGTTGGCTTACATTGTGGACCAGTAGCAGAATTCTTTATCCCTACATCCTTTTGATTTCGTTAGAAATCTTTTTATTTTCTTGTCTATAGAACACATAACAATAACTACAATGTCATTTGCAAGCACATTATAAATTATTGATACACAAAGCTCTTTTAGTTAACCCTTTAGTTATTGCAATAGTGTGAAGGCAGGAGCATAGGCGGCTGCAGGAATATGAAGTAGCCCGGGCTCTAAAGTACCGGCGCACTTGCGCGCTGCGGAAATTTTTGTGTTAATGATATTCATACGGGGTGTGGTTTCATAATTTGAGGAGATAAAGCTCTCGTGAGATTCTGCGAAGCGAAGAACGAGCTCATCGACTTGGTCTCACAGATTCGAAGATAAATCTCGTTACTACAAGCCAGTTTAGCCTTGATCACTGCACGTTATATACGTTGCGCACGCGCATCAACATTTCAGTTAGCCAAACCAGCCCGGGCATTGCCCGGGCCTGCAGCCGCTTATTATTATTATTATTATTATTGAAAAACACACCACATAAGGTGTACATGTAGATTTAAAATTAATATTAATCAGTAGCAATTGTTCTTAGCATTAAGTCAATAGAAGAACTTCCCTGACAAATGTTAACAGTGCTTGCTGACAGCAGGAAATCTCTTAATACTATAGCACATCTCTCGTCATCAGTGGAATATTGTTTTAAATAAGTTCGACCACAGAAAATATTGTGTCCAGAGAAAGTATAAGCCAAATCTTCGTTAAAGATCAGTTTGACCAAAGTGTTTGAGTTGTTTTTTGCATTTTTGATAAATTTAAGCGATCTTGAAGAAACCAAGTTATAAATACTTTGGACTCTAGCACATCGATGCAGGATACCGGTATGCGTTCTAGGAGGTAATCTCCAGATACGCCGCAGACAGTTGTTTAATACAACCTCTAAACTCCTTAGACCAGGAGAAGAAATATTCCAAAGTTCGCAACCATACAGAGCTAGACAATATGATGAAAACAGATATGTCATAGGAATCGGTCCGATATTTGGAAAAGTAGAAAATAAGCTATTAGCAGCCCTGGATAAATAACGAGATTTTAGCAGAATATCTTCATCGTCACAGAGATTATACTTTAGCTTGTTACCCAAGTGCACAACAGTATTAGAAAATTGGAGAGACGAGTCACAGAAGAGGAAATTAGAATTAATATTGTCAAAATCAGATACACCCAAACGAAAATTAATAAGCTGAGTCTTGAGAGGATTGAAATGTAGACCAAGACAACTACCATGTGATTCACAAGTAGCAAGAAGGGTGCGTAATGCAGAGGCAGAAGGTGCCAAAAGCACTATATCATCTGCGTATGCAAGGGCGCCTGCATAATGGCTATTCCAAAAACAACCAACTCCAGTAGACTCAAGCTTTAAAAGCAGCTCATCTAGATAAATAGAAAACAATACAGGAGACAAAACACCACCCTGGCGAACTCCATTGGATACTGTGAAAGGAGAAGAGAGAGCATTTCTCCACCTCACAGATAAATTTTGCGTAGAGTACCAAGAACTTAGCAAACGAACCACAGGCAAGGGAAGACCACGTGACACAAGCAGATCAAATAAGATGTCATGTCTGACAAGATCAAATGCCTTGGAAGCATCAAGCAAACATGCGAATACAGGAGATCCATTGTGGATGTATTTAGCAACTATCTGCTTAAGAACTCCAGTACAGAGAGCAGTTGAAGAACCATTTTTAAAACCAAATTGGAAATCACTGGTGACTAAAAAGTGAGAGTAATCCAATAAGATACACCACTCAAGGATCTTACTAAGGGTGGACGCCAGAGCAATAGGCCTATAAGAATCTGAGGAAGAAGGATTTTTACCAGGTTTGGGAATAGGCACAAGTACACAATTAACAAGTTGTGCAGGAAGAAAGCCATGGCGCAACAAAACAGAGAAAAAGTTAGCAAGTGGTTCAGCAATTACAGGGGCCGCAATAATAAAGTGATTGGAAACCAGGCTAGAGTCATCTTTCTTATCTCTTTTTAAGTGCTGGATAGCGTCTAAGACAGTCTCAAAGGAGAAGGCAGAAAAAATAGGATTATCTAAGGACTGACCAAGTGAACCAGAATTGAAAGAATGACACGCATGTTTGTTTAAAGTGATAGATAGTTTATCACGGAACAGCTCAGAGGTAGCTTTATCATCAATAACGCCATCTATTCGATGATGAGATGATGCCTGTGAAGTGCTTCGAAATTTTTTGACATTCTGCCAGAAATCTTTTTTATTACGAATAGAAAAAGCTTTTGCTAGTTTTTCACGGGCAATATGCTCTCTTCTTCGCTTGAGTCGACGAACTTCATATTTATAACGAGACTTTGATTTTTTCTTAATAACAGCAAGAACACCTGCAGAAGGGGAACCAGCTTCTAACCAAACCCTATACCAAAAATTTGCTTTATCTCTTAAATCTTTAGCAGCATCATTCCATCCAGGTACTTTGTGTTTGCGAACGGTAGGAGGAATAGAGGGCAAAGCATTGCAAGCAGCAACTGCATGAGATACAATTCAAGAAGGATGTAAGGTACTGAGAGATATCAGCTGAGTGAACTTTGCAATGAGGATTACAACAGTAGAAAACTTCATCGGGGAGCACAGGAAGATTAGAGACAATGGAGGCAAGAAACTGTTCAATATTATAATTATCGACCTGGGCCCAGTTTGTAGAATGAGAATGAGTATTAGGAATCTGAGGAGATTTAACTGGCAAAGAGGAAGGACAGATATCAAAAACAATAGAAATAGGAATATGATCAGAAAGATTGGATCCGTATAACAGAGGAGAAACGGACATGGTTAGCGAAGCAAGAGTAGAGTCACAAAAGAAATGGTCAAGCCACGAGGTTGAATTGTTAGCTTCAGAGAAAAAAGTGTACTCAATTGATGAAGCTGGTAAATGGTCAACACAGACTAAGGCTTTGTCAGATAAAAAATCCGACAAGCAGGAAGCACGAATAGAGGGCACTGATAAATCGACATTGAAGTCACCACCAATAACCAAGTGGTCAAAGGTTATAGAATCAATAAACCCTTCAATCTCTCCTAATAACTGAACAAAAGCATCACGAGAATTAATATCGTGATAATCAGTTGGGAAATAAACGCAGATACATAGGAAGGAGACGTCATTGAAGGAGACCTTTAAAGCACAAAAGCGCTTAGAAGGGAAAGGAAGGTGACTTACAAAAGGAGCAAGAGATTTGCGGTAAAGTATAGCACATCCGCCATACGGACGACCAAGCAGGATAGAATCATCCATACCAGAAACACCAAATGAAGAGAAGTCGGGAGAAAAATTAAGAAGACCAAGCTGAGAATCAAACAGCCAATGCTCCTGAACAAAACAAAAATCAAATAAATGAGAAATATCATGAATCAGATAGCGACCAGAATTCCAACCTCTACAATTGAAGGACACAAGACGTAATGAATTAGACTGAGCCATTATGTCGAATTAGTTGAACCTAGCGGACTAGACGAGACTGTGGCAACTGAAGCTGAACTGCAAGAGCCCATCGAGAGCCCATTATGGGCAGGAGCCCATCGAGACGACATGCGCAAGGGAGCATGCAAAGGCTCTGTATACGGCGAAATCCGGCAAACATGGCTGCCCATCCTATTTTTAGTATATTCCTTATACGGTTATGCACTACGGAACTGTATTACACCATAGGTATTAGTTATTACACCCTCCCCGAGGTCTGTTGCTGGTTTATAGGCCCGACCGTCGAGGGCGCGTAGCGCCCGAGATGGGAGGGTCTATAAACCAGCAACAGACCGAGGGGAGGGTGTAATAAGTGGTTTATTTAGCGTTGCTATGCAGTTGCTAGGCAATGGGTTACGTCATCATAGTTGCTAGGATTTTGAGCGTTGCTAAGCAATCTATTGCGTCAGTCGTTTGAAGGGAAAGGCACGAACCACGAGGCTACAATGGATCCTGCGAAGCGCTCTCGAGAAAACTTTTGTTTGGCGGTGGATGGGTGGACTGTATTACCCAAAGACAAGAGCCGTAAGACTCGGACCACTGCTACCATCGCTAGTACTAGCACCAGCTCATTTTTGAGTGAAACCGAAGAGGCGATTATAACCGAGAAGTGTGTGCCAAGGAATACAGCGTATTCCACTAAGTGGGCAGTGTCAACGTTTTCTACCTGGGCTAAAAATCGCAACACTGCGTTTCCTGGTATATTCCCGACAAGCTTGTGAACAGACTTCGTTTGCCGAGTAGTTGTACTATTCAAAGACAGATTCATGTACTCCTACGACCAGTACGAACACTACTGTTACTAGTAATTGTACTAATTCAGTCACAGTGCCTTGCCAAGCTGTTGCACAGTTTTCATTTGGGAACTGTCAAGTCACTATCAACAATCATTACTAGTTTTGTACTTTTTGCGTTTTGATTTCACATCTTTTTGATTGAACATGTTATTGTCATTGGGAAGTTACAGGTACTGATCAGGAAATTATAAACATTTTGTGGGAAGTTACAGACACCCCTTACATTCAATACAGGGAATTTCCCTAACATGTAGGTCTATGGTTGATTTAATTTACATAGCAACTGCATAGCAACGGTTAATAACCCATAGTTATTACATAGTACGTCATCTTTCACCAATCGGATTGCTCTATTCGAGGGCATTAATGTAGGTTATTGACCGCGCGTAGCGTCTGCTATAGCAACAGACCGTTGCGTCTTTGCGAGTTTGAAAAATTCGCGATGTTATTGCGCTCACAGTGATGAACTATTTAATAAATCATTTATTGCCCTACACAACTCGGGCATTAACCGACATTAATGACCTCGGGAAAGTCGGTTGCCCTCGTACAGTCTCGGGCTGCGCCCTCGACCGTTACTCGGGCGACCGACTTTCCCGCGGTCATTAATGTCGGTTAATGCCCTCGCGTGAGGGCAATAACTAATACATAATACCAGGGGGGTACGACAGGCTAATTTAATATGACGTATTGCTGACATACGACACGCCCACTACAAGGCAATGTAGGAATGGAATGTATGTAGAATAGTTTAAACAGTTTGCCATCGCGATATAGTACATGATATCGAGCTCAAGTGTGCATTGTTTACACTCCAGGTCAAGGCAAGTAATATTCCAGAACAATCTACTGAAAATAGCTGAAACAAGATTTCTGCTGTTACAGTGATTGGACAACATTTGTGTGTATTGCAGCCAGAGTTTGTGCGCCACAGCCGAAATTTCTTTACGTTATTAACCGAATGATGCTATAGAATGATAGCAATGCTGTTTTGATCACGTTGGTGCTTTCTTGGGTGAATAATTTTGCCAACCAATTCTTTATCTTCAGCTCTCTGTACTGCAAAAACTAAAAGAGGTACGGGTGGGGTACGGTAGCTTAAACGAAAGGTCTTGGGCAGTAGAATCCATTTAGCAACATACTTACAGGTCAAATTGTCCTCTAAAGGCGTAGCAGACCAGGAAAGACGCAATGTATTCTGGTTTACTAAATCATTGACTACGTGAAGCTACGTCAGCATTACGTCAGAATAAATTAGCTTGTCGTACCCCCCTGAGATAATACAGTACAAGTGGATATGCAACGAGCGCGTATACGGGAAAATACACGGAGGCTGCTGAAGCAGTCACTGCATACTCCCACGCCTCAGAGGCACACCTGTGAGATCTCACGGGACTATTAGCGCCTTCACACTTGCGCCAGCCCAAGGGTCAACTTCAGTTTTATAGAGAAATCAAGTTCTTGATGGAATTGTAGGACCCCAGATGTCTTGTAGACCGACTCTAGACACTCAGTACTGTCTAGCGCAGCAAACTGGCGACAATTCGTTGCTCGAGTACAGTGCAATGGCTTGTTACAGTGGTTTTAATCCAAGGACAAGCTGTTCTTGCTTCTTTTTAGACTAAACTAGTCGTACTGAACATGTCTGGAGCGTTCTTGTTGGATATTTAAAACAGGAGTTAGTAGTTGTAACGAACTGGCTGCATTTTAAGACGTCCTGTGTTGTATTTTTTTTGCAGCTAGAGCCAGAATGCTGGTTTGCAACTCTGATTTGCTTTTTAGACAGAAACTTGGCTACATTTTCTTCTAAGTGAAGGTTGATGATAATTATTATCCAGGAATTCAGCTCTTTGTACAACTAACTGGGGTGTTTACAAACACACTGCGCTTCTGAGCAAGCCACAACACACAGTAAAGCACAGCAACAATTCCACCCTTTATACCAAAGTTATTCAGTATACTAAGGATTCACTGTGCATAAACAATATGGTGCATCTATAGAATAGATTTGCCGGAATATCAAAGCATTCTCTTCCTTAATAGTATTACAAACGCTGCGAGAAGCACTACTACTGTCATGCACGGCTAGCTAGCTGAGTACACAATGGTGGGACACTCTAAATGAAATTGGCCCATCATATGGCTATTTTCCAAATGCAAACAAGACCCACCTAGTGGTTAAACCTGATTTTCTTGCTACAGCTGAGCAGATTTTTGAAGGATCTTCTGTTAAAATCACTGATCAAGGTCATCGCTATCTCGGTTCAGCTATCGGTCAGAAATCATTTGTTGAGTCGTTCTCCAGTAAACGTATTGATGAGTTTGTGGAAGAAGTCATTCAATTATCTGTCTTTGCCAAGAGTCAACCTCATGCTGCCTTCTCTGTTTTGACTCATGGCCTGATCGGTAAATGGTCTTTTTTAGCCCGTACTACACCTGATATCACTCATTTGTTAGAACCCCTTGAATCTGCCTTGTCTTGCAAACTAATTCCTCAGTTGACTGGTCAGGGTATACCTTGTGCTAATGAAAGACAACTGTTTTCACTTCCAGCCAGGCTGGGTGGACTTGGAATCATTAATCCTGCTGAATCCGCTGATAGTCAGTACAACAACTCTAGAGATGTGTCAAGACCCCTAGTTGATCTCCTTCAGGTACAAAATTGTCTTTACTCTGCTGAAGTTTTTAATGCTCAGCAAACAATCAAATCTGAACTCAAGTCTTCAAGAAGAGCTGTACTTAAGGAGAAAGCATCATTATTACAAGAATCTCTTCCTGAATCTCTAAGATTGGCAGTAAACTTGGCCCAGGAAAAGGGAGCGTCCATTTGGCTTACTGCATTGCCCATTGCTGAACACAATTTTGCATTACATAAGTCAGCTTTTCGTGACGCATTGGCACTGCGGTATGGGTGGCCCCCAGCAAGATTACCTCTCAAATGTGTGTGTGGTTCTGATTTTGTAGTCGAACATGCCTTGAATTGTCCCAGAGGAGGACTGCCCTCTCAACGCCACAATGAGTTGCGTGATCTCACTGCTACATTGCTTTCTGAAGTATGCCATGATGTTGACGTAGAACCAGAGCTACAACCACTATCAGGAGAGAATATGCACTATCGTACTGCAATTACCACCGATGGAGCACGTCTTGATGTGAAAGCACAAGGTTTTTGGGGTAATACAAACACCAAAGATTACTTTGATGTCAAAGTCTTTAATCCTTATGCAAAGTCCTATAGAAAAAGACCTCTTTCACACACCTTTTCTCAAATGGAACAACTCAAGCGCAGATCCTATGAAGAACGTGTTAGAGACGTTGAACATGGTACCTTCACACCATTGATTTTTGCGGCGACAGAAGGTCTAGGCCGAGCAGCCTCTGTGATGTACCGCAGATTGGCATCTAAACTTGCTGATAAATGGAACGAGCCATACGGTACGGTGATGGGCTGGTTAAGATGTCAGATTAGCTTTTCTTTGACGAGATCAGCAATTGCCTGTTTGAGAAGCTCAAGAGCGTCACATTGCCATATTCCCTACAGTCTACCTCTTACTGTGAGGGAATCTCACATTGAACTATGAACTTATCTAATCATCCATTTTATTTTTATTTCACTCACTCACTCAAAATATATTACGGCTAGCTAGCTGAGTACACGCGCGCTCGCGCGCCAATTCATTTACGGAATTCCGTAGTTTAGATCCGTATCACCCGCTGCAGTGACGTCTTCAATTCAGGCAATGTAGCAGTATGCGGACACGTTGCATATCCACTTGTACTGTATTATCTATGATTACACAGTGAAGGATCGCAGTCTACAGTAAAGCAAATACCTTCGTTAGACTCACAACGAGACAGCAACAAAGTCATAGCTATACCAGCTTCTTCTCCTCTGCCTGGCGCCAGGCTCTGCTCCGTTATCAGCTCTCACGGTCATCTGTGACTTACCCCTCCTCTGCCCCTTCTTGTAACCTTACCTCCAAAGGCTCCAATCCTGGTTTGTCAGCACCTACCAAGGTGTTGATGTCTCCTTCTGTTGTAGTCTCACATTCCTCTGGTATTCCTCCTGCTGAGGACTCCCCTCCGTTGTCTTTAGTCCCTGAGAACTCCTCTGACCTAAACTCCCTCGAGGGCCACTGTCCCTGCCGGATGTGCCCCCTCAGTGAATCCAAACCTGACAAATTATTCTGCTTCTGATTCCTGTTCTAATTCTAATCCCTTGACCCTTGATTTGATATGTTTTAAACATAGGTAGGGTCCGCAATGAAAAAAATTAAAGTCAGAGAATCTAGCCTTTACTGCAGTTACAAACAACACTATATACGTAACAAACAACTGCATATTCAAATCTCTGAAATCGTTGCTCGTCGCTCTGCAATCGCTAGCTGAAATCGGCAACTTTCGTGACCTTTGACCTTGGGGTTAAATAATGGTGCATCCTCGACTCTTCGCGACAGTTAGCAGTCAGTGCTCTGTTTGCGCGTGCTTAGTACCGTCTCGGCAGTTCTTGCAACAGCTCAGATTGGCAAGATTACCTCCCCAAATAAGCGTTTCAGGACTAGCAATGACTCGTGATTCCAACGTATTTGGGCTTTACTTTTTGTGACATTGAACAGACAGATCCCTACCAGTATTTTCTGATAGTACTAAGCCTAAGCACTGCATATAAAAAATTTCAGCCGAAATGCTTACTGTTTGCCATCTGGCTGAAAAGGCTCAAAATATTAACCGTAGACTGCGTAGTACAGAGAACTATGACCATAAACGCGGCATCACCAGCACAAAACTAGCATCAAAGGAAAGATTTCCAACCGTAGCATCCGTTGCAAGTACAATCAGCAACCACACACTACTTTGGGACTGTATTTTCGCGAAGAAAAATTGTGCTCTTTTGGGGGCGTGGCCAATCCTCCAAACTAGAACCACGCCCACAAGAAAGCACAATTTTTCTTCGCGAAAATACAGTCCCAAAGTAGTGTGTGGCTGCTTATTGTACTTGCAACGGATGCTACGGTTGGAGATCTTTCCTTTGATGCTAGTTTTGTGCTGGTGATGCCGCGTTTATAGTCATAGTTCTCTGTACTACGGTTAATATTTTGAGCCTTTTCAGCCAGATGGCAAACAGTAAGCATTTCGGCTGAATTTTTTTATATGCAGTGCTTAGGCTTAGTAATATCAGAAAATACTGGTAGGGATCTGTCTGTTCAATGTCACAAAAAGTAAAGCCCAAATACGTTGGAATCACGAGTCATTGCTAGTCCTGAAACGCTTATTTGGGGAGGTAATCTTGCCAATCTGAGCTGTTGCAAGAACTGCCGAGACGGTACTAAGCACGCGCAAACAGAGCACTGACTGCTAACTGTCGCGAAGAGTCGAGGAAGCACCATTATTTAACCCCAAGGTCAAAGGTCACGAAAGTTGCCGATTTCAGCTAGCGATTGCAGAGCGACGAGCAACGATTTCAGAGATTTGAATATGCAGTTGTTTGTTACGTATATAGTGTTGTTTGTAACTGCAGTAAAGGCTAGATTCTCTGACTTTTATTTTTTTCATTGCGGACCCTAACTTAGGGGTATTTCCCCTAATCTCCCGTATTTAAAAATTCTCTGTTCCCGTTACGTTGCCATCATTTGTCTGTCTGAGCATTGGCTTCATTCTTTCTCTTTTCCTTCGATCCACCCTGATTATTCTTTTGTCTTTGAATGTGTTCCAGACTGTGAAGACCGTACCTTCTGCCAACCTCGGGTGATTAGGGGACATGGGGGTGTTGGTATTCTATGGCATAACTCTCTAAAACATGTGATTTCTCCTATCCCTTCACCTCGCACTGAAAGGGTCTTGGGTGTGAGACTCAAGTGCTTTCCATCAGATATTCTTCTCTTTTCGGTCTACTTGCCGTCCCGTTCTGGTGCTACTGACCCGTTTCGTGACTCTCTTGACCTCCTAGATTCCACTTTCTCCCTGTTCCCTGACTCCTCTATTCTCTTTTTAGGAGATCTAAATGCTAAATGCTGACATTGGATCATCTTCTACCCCTCCTAATGAGCAGGGAAAAATTTTAATCCGTTATCTTTCCAATTGGGATTATATCTCCTCTCATGTATCCTTTCAAAAACAGGGCCCTGCATATACTTATGAGAGTGAGGCCCATTATGTCTTTTTCAACCATTGATCACATAATTATTATGCCCCAAATCATTTACTAGCAAAATTGTTAGTTCTTGTGTAATTCCTACTCACCCTCTTAATGTCTCCGATCATCTAGCTGTTCATACTAAAATTGTGGTCTCTCTCTTCTCTTCCTGCCATCAGTTCTGGGTTTTCAACGCCTTTCGTCCGTTCAGTTCTAAAGTGGCCAAGTAACCACCCCGACCGCTCCCCCACTATTCTTGACTATTTTACCTCTTCATCTGATATAGAGGTCCTCTCTAACTTCATATCGTCTGCCCTCATCTCCTCTGCCAAAAAAGTTATTCCGTCCAGTAAACCCCATCCTTTTCTCCGTCAGAATTGGTCCCCTAGTCTTAAATCTACACATAAGGTGTCTAAACAAAAATACAGAGAATGGATCTCTGGCGGTAGGCCCGGACATCCTGACCATCCCCTAAAGAAGGCCTACAAAGAAGCCAAGCGTGCATTTCGCAGAGAGTTTAGGAAGCTCCTGCGCTCAGAATTAGATGATTTTTGCAACAACCTTGATATTGCTAACCCTAATCTTTTTCGCATCATCAAAAGTAAACTTGGCCACAAGTCCACTGCTTCGAGTTCCCTTATGTTTCGAGGTCAATTATACCAAGAAGATGCCATTCCTGGTGCTTGGGCTAGCTACTTTGAAGATCTATATACCCCTGTCTCAACCTACTTTGATCCCTGTCACAAGGCTTTTATTGACGACGAAATAAGTAGTATTGCTATCTCTCCTGCTAAGTCTGAAGCTTGTGTAGTCATAACAGCAGAATATGTTAATGCAGTTGTTCTTTCTCTCCCTAGACGCAAAGCTTCTGGTCCTGACCAAGTTTCGGTTGAGCACCTCATAAATGCACCTGCTTCTGTATTTCAGGCTCTAGCTTCCCTTTTTAACGGGATCTTAAAATATCATGTGGTCCCCTCTTCCTTTATACCTGCAGTACGGTGATTCCTATATTCAAAGGAGGTGGCAAAGATCCTGTTTCCCCTGCTAATTATAGAGGAATTTCACTTTCCTCGATTATTTCACAGCTCTTTGAAAAGCTGTTGCTCGTTCCCTTACAAGACAAACTATTACACTTAATTCATCCCCTGCAAGGTGGGTTTAGACCCGGTTACTCCACGGCACATACTTCCTTCATACTTCATGAGGCTATTGCCGAGTGTAAGCTAAATAGGGATATTCCATTTCTTGCGTTAGTAGACGTTCAAAAGGCGTTCGATACGGTCCGGCATAGTGGACTTGCTCTTTCATGTGGGGGTGAGGGGGATCTATGGCATACCCTATTCAACTGGTATAGCTCTTCAACCTCCTCTGTTCTATGGTATGATCGAGTCTCCAGACCATTCCCTGTTCGTCAGGGGGCGGTTCTCTCTCCACTCCTTTACGCTGTTTTTACAAGTGAGCTTCTTTTTCTTCTTGAAGCAAGCGACCTCGGGGTTCGTATTGGTACAGTCTATGTTGGTTCTCCTACTTTTGCTGATGACATGGCACTCATTGCCTCCTCTCAGGAAGATCTTCAAGGAATGTTATCAGTTGTTGATAAATACGCCAGTAAGTGGGGGTATAGAACTAACCCCTCCAAATCAGCTGTTCTAATATTTTCTAGAAAGAAACTCCCTTCTTACGAGTGGTCTATTTCTAACTCTTCTATTCCAACTCTATCCTCTGCCCGTCATTTAGGCCTCTTGCTTTCTATATCCTCTTCAACTATTAATCGCACTATTAGATCAATCACTTCTTCCCGTAGTGCGTATTACGCTCTATCTGCCCTTGGTGCTCGCCATACTGGAGTTAACACTGCTACTTCACTGCAACTTTTTAAGTCAATATCTTTGTCAATTTTGTCGTTTGGTTTTGAAGTATGGGCTCCTATACTAAGACTGAGATCTTAATCATGGAAAGATCCCAGCTTAAGATTCTAGTAACTATTCTTGGTGTTCCATCTCATGTACCATCCCTTGGTGTACATTATCTTTTGCATCAGCATGAATTTCTAAATACGGTAAAAAGGGAGTACATGCACTGTTTTGTGTGCTACAGCATTGTTCTACTGTGTGTGTATAATATATAACTATAGGGGGAGTCCGGCAGATCATATTTGAGGATTATGTGGAGGTTTCTTCTTCAAGAGGATAGGTCCTTGTCTTGTCAACGGTAGAGTACTCGGGAGGATCTTCATCATAGCCGTTAGCAACTGGTGAGACTGAGTCATCCACACGAGCATACGTGTTATTGGCAGAATCTCCATACAACTGATGGATGTAAAGCACAAGAGCATCGTGTATAAAGATGTACTCAGCCTGTGTGATGAGAATCAGTATGGCATTCTTAGTTATCATGCTATCACACACCTCTGTTTGTACCATGAGACAGCGTCTCTGGCGCAAGTACTGTACACATCCTGTGACATCAACATGGTCACCAGCCTTGATAGCTTCCATCTGAGTGTGCATGGCAATGAATGTTCCAGTACGCCCAACACCAGCGCTGTAAGAGAGGGACAGTATGAACCATCAGCACAGCTAGACAGCAATGGAGTTAGACACACACCTGCAGTGAACCACTACTGGTGCCTTGCCAGGATGAGATTCAGACATCTTGTCAATAAACTTCAGGAAGCAGAGTGCATTGGCAGGTAGACTGCCACTGGTAGACCATCCAGTGTAGTGGAACTGTTTCACAGTTCTCCTCTCACCAGTAGCCTTCTCTCTCAGATTGAGGGTACGTATTGTGTAGTAATCCATGATGTTCTCCTCGACTAGTTGTACTTCATATAATCCATGATCATCCTCAGCATCATCAGCCGATGGCCAATACTGGAAACACCTGATCTATAAGAGGAATGTAATTCATAATAAAATTAAACTAAAATAATCTTAAACTAAAATAATATAATTATTTTCATTCTAACCTTGCCCTTCTCCTCGAGGTTAGTAAGCATCACGACCATAGATACATTCTTCTCCCAGATCATACGCCAGAAATCACTAACTGTGTCAGGCAGAGGAGCTAGATTGAGAGAGAATGAGAGTAGGAGTGAGTGGGTGGATGAGCGAGTGAGTGAGTGAGTGAGTGAGTGAGTGAGTGAATGGGTGGATGAGTGAGTGGGTGAGTGAGTGAGTGAGTGAATGGGTGGATGAGCGAGTGAGTGAGTGAGTGAGTGAGTGAGTGAATGAATGGATGAGTGAGTGAGTGAGTGAGTGAGTGAATGGGTGGATGAGTGAGTGAGTGGGTGAATGGGTGGATGAGTGAGTGAGTGAGTGAATGGGTGGATAAGTGAGTGAGTGGGTGAGTGAGTGAGCGAATGAGTGATGCTCTTACCTTGTGTAGCAATGAATGCACTTTCCTTCTGATAACCCTGCATGCATGCATGAAAATACAGTAACAAGTCAATAATCTAAACAGGAGTCTTCTCATACGCTATACACATGTACCAACTCACGTCAATCACGTTAGCATTGATATAGTCTGATCCCGGATTGTCCACATACAACTCTAGCACAACACGAGAGTGATCATCTGAAAATAGGAATTGTGTTAAAACTTAAATAATGCGGGCAGATCAACATACAGGCAGTGACTTGAGCGTATCTGTTCTTGGGTCGGTTCACCATTTTATAAGAAGCACGGTTGGTGGAAGAGTGTGAAGGCTCAATTTGCTGTAATATAAATTATAGTGAATCTTACAGTAACAACAGGACTATAATGTTCTTACAGTGAACTCATTGCTGAAGAGATAGTCGTTGTTCTGGTGCATACGAGCAACATGAGCAGGGAAATCTTGAGTCTTCATTCCAAACTTCCTACCATTAGGGACTGGAACAAGCAAACACTCAATCACCCAGTCTAATGAGGCTCCAGGACACTAACCTGTTTCGTATAAGTTGCTGTTGCCTTCATGACCATTTTCTACCACTGCTGCTGAAGCTGGATTCACTGCGACTGGCTTTTTTGCAACCATCTCAGTCTCCACTACATCGTACTTCTCTTCTCTATAAGATTAATTAATGCATTTTACTAAGCAACGATGGAGTATATATACCTCTTTCTTCGTCGTTTCAAGTAACAGCACAGAACAATGAGGAGTATCACACAGCAGAGGATGACCAGGAATGCTAGAATCACACCGAGGACGACTCCAACAACACTATACTGACGTGCTGAATAGAAACAATAACACATAGAATGTATTATTTTCACACAAAAATAATAAACTGTATTCATCAGAGGTACTGTATTCATTTACCCTACATCCAGTAATAATTATTTTGAATAAAAAAATTTGATGCAAAAATAAATAAATAAATTCATCAGAGGTACTTATACATATGCCCAATAGTACACTAAGTTATTATCTTACTGGTTTCAGTGGGGCAAGCTAGAGGGACGTGTCTTGTAAGAGAAACCTGTATTAAGGGCAGAGAGTGCAATAGAGCATGATAGTTGATGGTACTTACTCCTGGTACATCAGTGGACACCTCTGCCTTTATAGCAAGGCAGTATCGTGTGAGAGGGATCAATGCTATGTTTCTCCCTGAGTGTTCAATCGTCTGACCAGCTTGACGGCGTTGTCGTGATCTACTATCAACTACTTGAACACAGTTAGTGTCTGTTCCATCACCATGATCTATAGTCTCAGGTATAACATCATCTATACAGTAGACGACTGAGATGCACATTCTTGCAGAGCCATCTTCATTGCAGGGTGGTAAGTCTTGATCTAGTGCTGTCCCAAGATCTTCTATCTCCGAGTCTAATGGATGCCTGACTTGTACTATATTATATACCCTATAGAGAATAGGATTACATAATCACAGTTTATTATTATTCGCAATTGTACATACAGAAAATTTGGGATTTTGACCTATACACACAGTGTAGCTTGATCAAGCTGTATCTATGACAAACCGACAAAATTGAACCAATAACAAAACGGTATGATAGAACTACATCGTGATGTATGAATATTTTTTTTGCTAACTAATAATTATAGCTGAGCAAGCGTGTGTTTTGAAAACTATTTAAAAATTATTTGTACCAAAAATAGTTATTTTGTTCCCTTTTTACTATTGTAAGTGTTTGTATGTACTCACGTCACATTGCCAGTGGTGTTAGCAGTAATTGCCTCTCGAGTAGGTAAAGCAGAGAACACCGTGTAGGCACTTGGGTTTATAGATGGCACTTCTTGTCCATCAACGATCACTGTTGGTGGAATCAGTATCTGTGAACTAGCAGCAGTGGTATCTGTGTCCAGCATCTCAATGAGCTCCATATCAGCATTGCCTAGAAGAGTGTCTCCATTATAGTAAGTCAGAGCACGGACATGTATGGTGTAGTTTCTGAGAGATCGTAGCGAGCTGATGATAGCAAATCGTCTGGTAGAGTTATCAGTGAAGCTAGTCTCGTTCACAGTCAATGTGATATAACCAATGCTATTGATAGCGCGTGTCTGAGTACTGTTAGCTTGACGATAATACACTCTATATCCTGATATAGGACCATTAGGGCAGTCAGGAGCCACCCAACGAAGCAGTAGACTGGTTGAATTGAGTGTGGTGACAGCGAGATTCTGTACAGGGTCAGCACCTGCAATAAATCACGAATGAAAGACTTATTAAGTGTGGTAGTCAACTTACTAGCTGCTCCCGTAGTGATGGTCTGTACTGAGGAAGTGTCTCCACGACCAACACCAGTTGTGTTAGCAGTGATGGTGAATGTATACTCAGCAAAAGGCACTGTGGAATATAAAACAATGATGGACGCCATCTTACTAACGAAAGTGATATTGAACAGATGGCTCTCAATCATTCAGCAGATTAAAATCACCTACTTACCAAGATTACTGAATCTGTCAGTGAGTTGGTCAACATTGACTGTAGACTGAAGTAATTCCAGTCGACCTGAACTAGTCAGACAAGTCCTCAGTTCAGAGCTGATTGAATCATTAGTCATGTTAGTGATGAGGAATCGGGTTATTGATCCTTCGATAGTGTAGTTTGATATGGGACCATTAGGGCAGTCAGGAGGCATCCATGACACACTGAGAGATGTGGAATCAGTCCTAGTTTGTATGTCCTCAACAACCTCGGGATCTATGATAGAGTAAAGACTCGCCTGCAGCTAGTGCGGAACAGCTTACTTGTTAGAATAGTGCTGAAGTTTTGTGCTGGAGCAGGGTCACCACGACCAACATCAGTAAAGGCATCCACAGTGAACTGGTACTCAGCATAAGGAACTAAGCAATATTAGCCATTTATTATGCAACCAAGTATTGATCACTCACCAAGATTATCAAAAGTCACAGAGAATTGTGTGTCATTCAGTGTGGCAAGGAATGATTCGTTTCTGTTGGAACTCATCAGACATTCTCTCACTCCTGCACTCAGATTGGTCATGAGATCAGCAAATCTCCTCATCCTAGGTTGACCAGAGTCAGTACGGAACTGCTGTATCGAGCCACCGACTGTGTAGCCTCTGATGATACCATTTCGATTCTGTATCGGTACTTCATCCCACTCAACCACAACTGACATGGTTCGTTCAGCAGTAACCCTTATATTGGCTGGAGGCGAGGCTGGACCTGTAGTCATAGAAACACTGTGAAACACATTGCAAACATTAACAAAGTGCGAGTCTGCAAAGGCATGCAAAACTGTCAGAAAATTAACCCAACTAAATTACTATAGGTATGCCTTTCACCATTCGTCTGACGTGTGTCACCAGGAAATGACACAGACCATGCAGGTATAATGATGACTGATATAATTATGAAGTTCATGCGATGATGTTACTTACGCTCTTCATCTGTTCTCTGCGTCAATGGTTCACTGATGGTACTGACTCCAATATCATTGAATGCATCTACAATGAAGGTATACTCTTCTCCGGGATGTAGATCAGTGATGAAAGCCTGTTCAATCGATCCAGAAACATTAACAGTCACGTTAACACCGCCCATGAAAAACGCAGGTGTAGTGTAGTAGACCCTGTAGCCTGTGATTGGTGCATTGTTGTCATGAGGCTCCACCCAGGTCAACGTCAGGTTACGAGAGGTGACATTAAGTGCCATCAAGCTATGAGGTTGCTCAGGGATATCTGTGGTAGGCAAGCCAATAAAATAGTACAAGCAATACCAACTTATACTAACCTTGTACTAGTACCAGAGCAACTGAGGTGCTCAATGTACCAACACTGTTGGTGATATTACAATAGTAGTCTCCAGTATCATTGGTATTAGCACTAGTGATAGTTAGAGTACTGCTGATCTCATAACGTGTGGGTATGCCGACAATCCTTGGACTAGTCATAGTAGCCACAACAAGTGTGTCATTGTGGTACCATGTGATGCTCGGTACAGGGAACCCAGTGGCTGAACAAGTGAGGACGATATTGTCTTGAAGACGAGTCACATTGACCGGCATGGGATTGCTAACAACCACTGGTCGTACTAAAGAGATGGAACAAGATAAAGCACGCATACTACTAGAGAACATATACTGTACCATTGAGTGCAACATATTTCATCTGATCTCCAGCCAGGTTAGACACAGTGCAGGTATAGACTCCACCAACTGCAGCAGTAGCGGTCAAGTTAAAAACTGGCTCAGTGGATACAGGTGGGGCAGTCTGGTTGGTCTGATTCATCCAGACGAATCTATTACTGGGACCACCTTCGGCAGAGCAAGTGAAGACTGCTTGCATTCCTTCATCGTTGTTGATAATAGAAGGAGTAGCCATTATAGAACCAGATGGTGATACTGCAGTCACAAGATAGTATGATTATGTTACTTGAAATAGAACAAGCCCACTTACCATGAACAGTAGCATTATCAGAATGTATCACGACATTGATGGTAGGTGTGGTCACCATGCAGCGATAGTCACCAAAGTCATTGTATTGAGCAGTAAACATGAGATCCACTCCAGTTTCTTCAGGTACAGCTTGATAGGATTGAGCTGTAGTGTTGTACTTCTGCCATTGGTATCGTGGATAAGGGAAGCTCTCAGCACGACAGGTCAGTGTCACATTGGTTGAATTAGTAGTTCTTATTTCCTGAGGTTGCTCCACAATCACTGGTCGTACATACACTGTGGTCTGAACCACTTCAAACCCAGCATCATTGAGTACCACACACTCATACACTCCTCCATTCTGAGTAGCATTGATATTATCAATAGTTAGAACAGATGTGTTGGTCAATAACAGATCTGAGGTAGAGTTGATGACTTCTATACAAAACAAAAGAAGACAAAGGAATGATTCCATGCACACAGTACATGAGATTACCATTGATATCAATGGATGAGTTATCTGTAGTGCAGTTTCCTGAGCACAATCTCTCTGTTCCATTATAGAACCACTGGAATACATTACCAGGTCCTCCTCTGGTAGAACAAGTTACATTAATAGAGTCTCCATCATTAACAGTGATTTGGATCTGAGATACTTCAGATATTGTGCTTGGTGACACTATTGTAGAGAAATACTGTTAGCATTGCTCTCAAAACAAAGAGAGATTCATACTCTTCATCTATACCAAGGCTACCTTATAGCTCAGTCTTACCTACAACAACAGCTGTTTGACTGTAGTTACCAGCCTCATTACTGGCAGTACATACATACATTCCTTGATCCATAGCTGTTGCATTAGGGACTGTTAGTACTGACATCATATCAGTGGTGAGCACTGCTGTTAGCATTGTGTCAGATGGCATGTGACGCCATTGAAACATGTTCATTGGTCCTGCCTCAGTGGTACATGTGAGGTTGACATCTCCTCCAGTGGCCACTAATCCTCTAGCAGGAGTCACTGTAACTCCGCCCATTGGATGCACTATGATACAATATACACAGTGTTACATGCTCCACTCAATACAGACACACTGACTCACCTGTCACTGTTGCATTATTGGAACACATCTCTTCATTAATCACTGGAGCAGTAGCACAGCATCGATACATACCAAAGTCACTAAACTCTATTGAGTCCAGTTCAAGCACATTACTGGTTGCTCCAGTCACTGGTTCAAACATGTTAGTGGTACGATTCATCATCTCCCAGCGATACTGAGGGGAGGGGAAGCTTTCTGCTCTACAGCTCAGTGTGATATTATCTCCAGTACTAGGTTCCATGTCCATGGGATGTTCTATAAAGTTGGGTCGTACGTACAAGTTGCCAGTAGCTACACCGAAGCCAGCATCATTGATGACCACACACTCGTAGCTGCCTCCATCATCAGTAGCTGTGATTGTAGATATGTTGAGTGTTGTATCCATGCCAACGACCACTGCTGATATATTGATAGCTACAGATAGCAACCAAGCATTATAGATGTTGAGCAGGCTTGAGCTGCACTAACCTGTCAAGTTGAATACAGGTGCTGGCATCTCACTGCAGTTACCACAAGCAACAGATGTGCCATTCTTGAGCCACACTATTCTATTATCTGGTCCACCTTGGTGAGAGCATGTGAAGGTGACCATAGGTTCTTCATGACTGACGGTATGGTTGGCTGGGCTCACCATTACTGATCCACTAGGAGACACTGATAGAGAGAGATCAACACAGTACAGTGATGTGAGACATCATTACACTCACCAGTTACAGTAGCATTGTTAGAATAAACCATTTCATTAATAACTGGAGCAGTAGCTCTGCATCGATAGTAACCATAGTGACCAAACATGACTGGATCAATAGTATAGTCTGGGTCATTAGCTCCTGTGATGTCATCATACATTTGTGTAACAGTGTTGTATTTCTGCCATTGATATCGTGGATATGGGAAGCTCTCAGCACGACAGGTCAGTGTGATACTAGTTCCATTCATTGTCAGCTGATCCATCGGATGCTCCACAATCATTGGATTCACATACAACGTGCTTCGTACCACAGAGAAACCAGCATCATTGAGTACCACACACTCATACACTCCTCCATTCTGAGTAGCATTGATATTATCAATAGTTAGAACAGATGTGTTAGTCAGTAACAGATCTGAGGTAGAGTTGATGACTTCTATAGAACAGGATTTGAAGATTGCACATAATTATTATAATTATAGTCCTTACCATTGATATCAATAGATGTGTTATCTGTAGTGCAGTTCCCTGAGCACAATCTCTCTGTTCCATTATAGAACCACTGGAATACATTATCAGGTCCTCCCTCAGCAGAGCATGTAAAGGTAGCAGTCTCTCCATAATTGACAGTGTTGTTCATTGGAACTGAAGCAGAGTTACCACTAGGAGACACTGAAGAGGTGATGATACCATGTCTAACACCAATCTAGCTCAGTCTTACCTACAACAACAGCAGTCTGGCTGTAGTTACCAGCCTCATTACTGGCAGTACATACATACATTCCTTGATCCATAGCTGTTGCATTAGAGACCGTTAGTACTGACATCATATCAGTGGAGAGCACTGCTGTTAGCATTGTGTCAGATGGCATGTGACGCCATTGAAACATGTTCATTGGTCCTGCCTCAGTGGCACATGTGAGGTTGACATCTCCTCCAGTGGCCACTAATCCTCTAGCAGGAGTCACGGTTACTCCGCCCATTGGATGCACTATGATACACAACACAGTATACACCACTCAATACTGACACACTGACTCACCTGTCACTGTTGCATTATTGGAACACATCTCTTCATTAATCACTGGAGCAGTAGCACAGCATCGATACATACCAAAGTTACTAAACTCTATTGAGTCCAGTTCAAGCACATTACTGGTTGCTCCAGTCACTGGTTCAAACATGTTAGTGGTACGATTCATCATCTCCCAGCGATATTGAGGGGAGGGGAAGCTCTCTGCTCTACAGCTCAGTGTGATATTATCTCCAGTACTAGGCTCCATGTCCATGGGATGCTCTATAAAGTTGGGTCGTACATTCAAAGTAACTGTTTGGTCACTACTTCCGGCTGCATTGATGACCACACACTCATAGCGGCCTCCATCTTCAGTAGCATTGACTGATGTTATGTTCAGCACAGCCTCCATGGTAATGCTTACTGATGATAATGCTGTAATAATATCAATAATGATTATTGAATAATGCAGTAATTTATTGTGTTTACTTGTAAAGTTTCTTGTAGCAGGTACTTCACTGCTCCTAATCCAGAATATTGCATTCCCAGGTCCACCTTGTGCTGAGCAAGTAAAGCTTGCTGAGTCTCCAGTATTAACAGTGACACTAGGTGGACCCACCGTTACACTACCTTCAGGGGACACTGTACAGAATCAATGAATGAATGACATACTCATAAGTTATGTAGCTACTCACCGGTCAGAGTAGCATTGTTGGAGTACACAGTCTCATTAATAACAGGAGCAGTGACTTTACATCGATAATACCCATAATCAGAGTACATCACAGGTCCGATCTCATAGTCAGGCTGATCAGCTCCTGTAATGTCTTCATACATTTCATTGGCAGTGTTGTATTTCTGCCATTGGTATTGTGGGTAGGGGAAGCTCTCAGCACGACACCTAAATGTGACTGTCATTCCGACCGACGTTGCTTGATCCATCGGATGCTCCACAATCATTGGACTCACATACAATGTGCTTCGTGCCACAGAGAAACCAGCATCATTGATTACCACACACTCATACACTCCTCCATTCTGAGTAGCATTGATATTACTAACATTTAGAACAGATGTGTTGGACTGAAGGAGATTTGTTGCAGAGTTGAGGACTTCTATATATACAAGTAATAAGAATGATACAATGTATAACTATAGTCCTTACCATTGATATCAATAGATGAGTTATCTGTAGTACAGTTTGATGAGCACAGTCTCTCTGTTCCATTATAGAGCCATCGGAATACATTATCAGGTCCTCCCTCAGCAGAGCATGTAAAGGTAGCAGTCCCTCCATGATTGACAGTGGAGCTCATAGGAACAGCCAAGGCAGTTGGACTCACTGTGCAAAACACCAAGCATTGATCACAAGACTATAGCTAGCCAGCCAGCTGTAGACCCACCTGTGATAGTAGCATTGTTTGATACCGCTTGATAGTCTGTCATTTCGATTGTGTTAGTTGCAACACATCGATACACTCCAAACTGGTCGTTCTGTATCTCAGTGAACACCAGGCTAGTACTGGTCTCACCGACCAGTTCTTCATACGAGTCTGAGCTTGTGTTGAACTTCATCCATTGATACGTTGGTTGCGGATAACTCTCGGCACGGCACGTCAACGTTACGTTATCTCCCTGCGAGACGCGCTGATCCATCGGGTGCTCCACGATGGCTGGAGCAACCCGCACCGTCACTGTCTTAGTGAACGCATCATCGTCGATGATAGCTACGCAGTCATAGACGGCTCCACCGTGCTCGCTTGCATCAAGAGTCAGCGTCAAGTTTTCTCCATTGGCTTCAAAAATTCGCAGAATAAAGGCGTTGTCACCGAGCAGAGCTGCGATAAGAACACCGAGTAACAACAACAAATTCATTGACATGTACTTACCGCTGGCATCTGTCGGATTAGCAGAACAGTTAGTCGAACAGAGTTCCACCGATGCGTTGCGCATCCACACGTACGTAGTGTTGCTGTCACCGTGCGGTGTGTTGCACGTCAGTGTGAGGTTCTCGCCGTGTGTTCCCACAACAGGGTTAGGGGTTACCGATGTTGACCGTCTGTGAATCTAATACAAAAGAATCAGCAACATAATGTAACTTAATGATCACCTACCAGTTGTTAGCAGTATGCAACCAGCGGCGAACATTGCCGCCAGCAACACGTGCTGCGCAACGCAGTGCATTTCAGTTGAGATCAGCGATCTTGTCCTAACTTTCTTTATTTTCGATCGAGCAACGCACAGAACCTGTCCTAAGCTAGCAAGCAGTGTCTCTCGCTGGCAAGGTGGGGACACTGGAATTTACACTAAGAACGTTAATTAAGTATGAGAAGTGGTGACGTATTGCCCGTGAGTCAACACCTTGTATAATAATAATTATTATGTTCTTTAGAAGTACATGTACTGAGTGTCATTACTTCTTGAAATTCTCAGTAGTATAAAACGGAGTGATGAAACAATAATTTGTGGTCGGTCTGATGATGGTATAATTATGATAACCAAAAGTCGACTTATTCTATAGAAAACATACACAGACATGATCCCACTGCATGAGGTAGTATAGTTAATAGGTTTCTTCACAGGGTCACTTAGCTGAATAATTATTTCATAAGACCAGGATTTATTTTAACTTAGCTAGGTTGTGTGGAGTGTAAAGTCAAGTTGATACAAGCACACTTGAATGTTCCAAGCATTCCATCGTTGCTATGGTGAATAATTTGACTCACTGCAACAGCAACCAATGAAGTATAGTAGGAATGCTGTATTGAGCAAACAGAGGCTGTAGAGTAGTTGGTTTACAAAGCAATGAAACCAAGCAATTATTGGCTCGAATACTCAAGAAATGTGCAGGAATGCTTGCCAGGTGGAACGTGACCCAGAGCCAATATAGATGATACAGTACTGCTAGTACTGATGGTCATCAATACAAGCTACACAGATCTTGTTACATGTTGTGATCATCCCACTTGGCTACTAGGAATTACAGTGGAACTTCACCTAGTAGAATATAATATTATTTGTATTATGCGATGGTATACTGAATTCATAATATTGAAGAGTTGAGTAGATGGTAAGCAGCTTACCAGAAGCTAAAAGTGCTGGCAACACCATAAACAGATAATGACTACTGCAGTTGCTGCACGGTACACCTTACCCTTGCTAGAAGTAATAAAACCGCTGTATGACTGCAGTTGCTGTACGGTCATGCAGTATTGAATCACATCAACCACACACACACACACACGTGTACCTTGACTACTGGCTCAGTCACTGTGTCAATCAAACCACTCATTATGATCAACTACCGTTATTGTATTCATAGACACATGCTATGAACATTTCAAACACATCATCTACTTCTCTTTAAAACAATTGGTTGCTCTAGTGACACAACCATAACACAATAACTTGCTGAGCTACACTATTGAAGCAAGTTGCTGTAATGCACACTATATGCAGTATAGTGGAATGCATGCACAGACAGCTAGTCTGCAGGTACAGGTACAAGGAATTTCCTGATAGGCATTCTTATTCAATTAGCCAGTATGGAATACCAGTGAACTCAAATAATATGGTTGTAACAATGATCTCTGCAAATACCAGTCACATGATGTGGAGATCAATCGTCACTTTTCCTGTTAACAAAACAAAGTAAAATGACTGGTGGTGTATCCATACTATAGCAACTTGACAGTGTGTGCAAAACAACTTGTTTTATGTAGACTCATATCAAATACCCAAGCTCATCGCACGAAGAGGCTAAGTTTCGTACCTGAATTTGATTTTCAGCCCTCTGGGGTAACTAGACAGCTTCTTGGACTATCCGACCATAAGTTAGAGGAGGTAACTGATCACAAACATTACAAGCATGATATTGGTGTTAATGTTAAAAGTGAATTTCTGCTAAGTCAGTAACATGAGAATACGATCAACATGTTAGATGCATTTTAGTGTTTTTACATGAAGTTGTCTGTGATAAACATGGTTCATCTTATAGATAAAAGTGATATTCTTACAACATAGTATAACACACAAACACTGGGAATTAAAAATACGTCTTATCCCTCAATATTGTCGTCTTGAATTGACTGTCTATTGCTAGTGTGTCTCTCCTGTACTGGCGTAGTGGAAGATTTACTACTACTACTACTAGACAACTTCTGTCTTGAATCACGTGCCTCTAGTTCATTCAGTAATGCATTGGCTTCTTCAAGAGTGTCCTGTATAAGAGAGAGAAAGAGAGAGAGAGAGAGAGAGAGAGAGAGAGAGAGAGAGAGAGAGAGAGAGAGAAGGTGTGAGTGGTGAGTGAGGGAGTGGGTGAGTGGGTAAGTGAGTGAGGGAGTGAGTGAAGAAGTGAGTGAGGGAGTGAGTGGGCGAGGGAGTGAGTGGGTGAGTGAGAGTGTGACTCACCACTGCGCTGACTGTTCGTTGGAAGACGCGACTTGATGATGATTCATTAGAGTAAGCAGTGGTATGTGACCAAGTGTATTCATTGATCTGAGAGAAAGAGAGGTCACACAGATAGTGTGTGTGTGTGTGTGTGTGTGTGTGTGTGTGTGTGTGTGTGTGTACAGTAAGCACTTTTCGTCTGAGCCATGACACAGCAGACTGCAGTTGGTCAGGCTGACCAAGAAGATACTCACGAGCTCTCCTACACCTGAGAAGAATAATGTATATCACATGGATGATAAGATGATGATTCTATTTATACAAGAAATGATGATGCAATGATATTATAGTGAGCAGTCAGTGACAGTACCTCAGTTTAGTTGCCGTATAACCATCCGCACATGACGTATTGACATACATGATCATAATTTGACAAATTCGAGGTGCGATTGAATCTCAGTCATGCTTATATTGAGGTGATTTCACTGTTATAGAGTTGCAAGCTCACTTCGTTAGTCACAGTGCTTCATCTGGTATAGTAACCACTGTATAGACGCACACAGACACGCACACACGCACGCACGCACGCACGCACGCACGCACGCACACATGCACACACACACACACGCACACACACACACACACACACACACACACACACACACACACACACACACACACACACACAGTGCTAATTATAATTTTTGAGCACTGCCTGACAAATGTCAGGCCAAGGCAAAATTTGTCCGGACATCAGCAAAAAGTGACCGGTCATACAGCATCACTTCAATAATGTACTGAGGTAGCCTCTAAGTCTTGGTGTTTACAAAGCTGTTACAAGCCAAACCACAGCAAGTAGCTGTTAATGATATTCACTCTGAGTGAAAACCAACCCCATTGACCACTATCAAAACTAACTATTGTGACCTGACAATTATGTCAGAACAAACACTTATTTGACCGGTCATTGAAGCAATTTGACCGGACAAATGTCCGATGTCCGGGCGTTATAATTACCACTGGACACACACACGTGCGCACACACACACTAACTTGTTAGCTAGTCCTACTAGGAACTTGATTCCCTGATAAGTCCTCTTAGTATCAACTGATGCCGTCCGACCAGTGATAGTATCTACAGAACACATAACAATTACTACAATGACATTTGCAAACATAAATTATACAAAGCTCTTTTATTTAACCCTTTAGTTACTGCACATAGTATGAAGGATAGACTCACCAAACAGAGCTATATCAGGTTTGTATCTCCCTCCCACGAGAGTGAAGCTGATCCTCTTCTCCTGTAGCCTGTCCTCTATCATCTGAAGAGAATACATTAACACACATTAATACACACACACGCACGCACACACACACACACACACACACACACACACACACACACACACACACACACACACACACACACACACACACACACACACACACACACACACACACACACACACACACACACACACACACACACACAGTGTAGCCGGCCGCTCACCAGTATCTCTGTTAGTACTCGGAAATAAGACTTGAGTTCATTTGGTGGAACTGCATGAATCTGAGTCTGAGAGAGAGAGAGAGGGAGAGAGAGAGAGAGTGAGAGTACATGTATATAGTTGGTGAGCAAAAAGCTAAGGTTAACGGCAAATGATAATAGTAAACACATAATAATATTATTAGAGACGTATAAATTTATAGCAAATGTAATATTGACGTCAAGTGGCTCGCTAAAAGAATTCAATGAGACCCATTGTGAAAGCCTAGGGTACCTGTAGGTCTTCGATAACACAGGCAGAGAAGGACTGGTTATTCCAGCCGCAGTAACACAGCATGACTCCTATGGCGTCTGTAGCTATAGGATCACACTCCCTGAGAGTTAGCACACACTAGAGAGAGAGAGGGGTGAGGGAGGGTGAGAGAGGGAGGGAGGAAGGGAGGGAGGGAGGGAGAGAGAGGGAGGAGGGAAGGAAGGAGGGAGGGAGGGAGGGAGAGAGAGAGAGAGAGAGAGGGAGGAGGGAAGGAGGGAGGGAGGGAGGGAGAGAGAGAGAGAGGGGGAGGAAGGGAGAGAGAGGGGAGAGAGAGGGAGGGAGGGAGGGAGGGAGGGAGGGAGGGAAAGAGAGAGAGAGGGAGAGAGAGAGAGGGAGAGAGAGAGGGAGGTGAAAAAAGAAAAGAGGGAGGGAGAGAGGAAAGGATAGAGAGGAAGAGGAAGAGATCAGTAACAACATTCACATACAAGTGCAGACACACACACACACCTCTTTGATGAGTCTCCTACTTGGTTCCAGGTTAAACAGTGCTATGTGCATCCCTTCAGATGGTTGGACTAGATCGTCACTACTGCTAGGCATCATGTATTGGTTGAACTGATGGTCTTCACCGGGGACAGCTAGAGAGATAGAGGAGTTAAACTTAAACAACTAGAGAGATAGAGGGGTTAAACTTAAACAGCTAGAGAGATAGAGGGGTTAAACTTAAACAGCTAGAGAGATAGAGGGGTTAAACTTAAACAGCTAGAGAGATAGAGGGGTTAAACTTAAACAGCTAGAGAGATAGAGGGGTTAAACTTAAACAGCTAGAGAGATAGAGGGGTTAAACTTAAACAGCTAGAGAGATAGAGGGATTAAACTTAAACAGCTAGAGAGATAGAGGGGTTAAACTTAAACAGCTAGAGAGATAGAGGGGTTAAACTTAAACAGCTAGAGAGATAGAGGGGTTAAACTTAAACAGCTAGAGGGGTTAAACTTAAACAGCTAGAGAGATAGAGGGGTTAAACTTAAACAGCTAGAGAGATAGAGGGGTTAAGCAAAGAGCTTAGCTGTGGAGATTTTTACAACTGTCACATGTATAGGTGGGCGGAAGTGAAAAATCACCTTACCGATAGCTACTGTGATGGTGACTAATTTAAAAAATAAGCAAAAAGCTGGAAACTGTTGTTTTGTTATACTGCAGAGTGAGTGTCATGACAACTGACTTCGAGAGACATGATTAGACAGTTTGACAAACAG
>OZ024790.1:564717-587217 GCA_964017065.1 Haliclona indistincta | reverse complement strand
AGAATCGCTGCTCGACCTCAGAACCAGATGTTTGGTCAACTTCCTTGTGAACGTGTGACACCCGACATAGTTTTCAACAAAGTTGGACTGGACTATGCAGGACCTCACCTCCTCAAGCTAGGACGCACACGTAAGCCAGTAATTGTTAAAGCATACTTGTATGCTTTAACATACAAGTATGTTCGTACAAGTATGTTCATGTAAGTATGTTCGTTGAATATGAACATACAAGTATGTTCGTATTCGTATCTTGCACAGTAAAAGCTGTGCATTTGGAGTTGGTGTCAGATTTGACCACGGAAGAGTAGTATTGTGGAGTGATAATGGCAAGAATTTTGTTGGTGCTCATAACGAGATTGCTGAATTGACCGAGTTTCTCAATTTGATGAAGACACAAAAGTCAGTGTCCGAATTTTGCTCAACACAGAACATGCAATGGGAATTCATACCTCCACACGCTCCTCACTTTGGTGGGCTATGGGAGGCAGCTGTTAAATCATTTAAATTGCACCTTCGAAAGGTTGTCGGTAACACTAAGCTCACTTTCGAGGAAATGTCAACAGTACTCACTCAGATTGAGTCATGCCTTAACAGTCGCCCTATTGTTTCTGTAAGCACTGAAAGTGAATTAGAAGCTCTAACACCAGGTCACTTCCTCATTGGAAGGCCTTTGGAAGCGCTACCCAACCCTAAAAAGGCTTCCCAATCGTTTCAGAATCTCAATCTCTTCAAGCGCTGGCACTTGTGTCAAGCTTTGGTACGTCACTTCTGGCAACGATGGTCAGCTGAGTATTTGGTGAGTCTCCGTCGCTTCTCAAAATGGCATCGACCTACCAGGAACATTGCAGTGGGTGACATTGTACTCTTGTGTGAAGATAACTTGACGTCGAATGCCTGGCCAATGGCTCGTGTTGTCGCCGCACATCGTGGACCAGATGAATTGGTGAGAGTCGTGACAGTTAAGACTAAGTCAGGAGAATATCGAAGGCCTGTTGTCAAGCTCGTGTTACTCCTTGGAACTGAACATTGACTATAGTATTGTTGTTATCTGCTGTGTTATTATCATTGTAAAGACATTCATTACATAATCATGTCTTGGCCGGCGATATGTTTGTACGCATGCGTGTTTATTAATTTGATTGTGAACACATGTTCTGTTAATATGCTCTGTTGTTGATGTTTATGAAATCAGATGAAATCTAGTAACCCTCAAAGCCCCTGTTCAATAAGTAAGGCGAAATAAAGTTAGCCGATCGATGTAGCAGTGGCAGTCCAGTGGAGCTTGGATTTAGGGATGGGCAATATTTCAATATTATCATAGTATCGTGATACATGTATTTGTTACAATATCGTTAGCAATATTTGGAGATCACTTAAAATAAGAACAACTGACAGAGCAAGTACCGTAATCCTCGCGCATGCACTGAGGGTTAATAATATCGTGAACACAATAATTATATCTTGTGATATCGTGAATATTGTAGTGATGGTTATAATTCTTGATCATTTTAACATTATAAACATGCTTATGTACAAAAAATACTAAAGGTAAGGACGGCAATCATAGTGTGGCAATATAAATTATCGTCATTATCGTGATGACTTGTGCAATATCATATTGTCACTAATATCACCCAGCCCTACTTGGGTTGGAGGTGCTAGTGGAGTGTGGGAGGTGCTGGTGGTGTGTGGGTTCAAATCTTACTTGTGCCATAGCTAACCCTCGGCGCATGCGCGAGGGTTAGCTATGGCACAAGTAAGGGCAAATCCCAAGGGCTGGCACAATCAAGGGCAAATCCCAAGGGCTGTAAGACCATCCAAGGGTTCGTGATTGACCCAAGGGATGTTAAATTCCGAGTCTGGGCAATGCATGCTAGGAGCTCGTTTGCTGTTTGTGATGGCATGGTTCCTTCACTTCAGGTAACGCGAAGAACTGCACTTTGTCTTGGTACTCTTCGACACATACTGGATCTTCCAAAGAGAAAGAAAATGAATTTATTCATGAGGGAACTAACGCCCGCCGTTAATTCGTGACTTCAAATCTCCTGACTCAATGAATTATTAGTAATGAGTGGTCTAACTACAATTAATGCATGAGCTAGCAGCTTTGAAATAGCATCATAGCCAGTGCCTGCTACCTTCCTCATGCTGATCCTCTGGACTTGTGATGCTATAGTACCAATCTAACCTACAAGCTGCTAGGCAGTCAACTAGTTTGGAGAAGTCTTGATCACCACCAACAGCCATCGAGGTGAGCTTTGTATCATATTTTATAAATTCAAAACAAATCAAATTGAAAAAGTTTCAGAGCTCGCAGTTCAGCATATTCTGCACTTTTCACAGACAGAATGACAGACAGACAACACGACTAATCATGGGTCATCGATCAATGGCTAATCATGATGTATGTGAAGTGGCATCTGCACGAAAGTCATTGTTTTTCAGCAAAAGGGATTTCAATTTAAAAAGATCAAAGGTTTTCGTGGCAACCGTAGCACCTTATAAGGAAATACAGCAGATTGATTACTTCTTGCAAGGATAAAGCATAAACCGTAGAGCGTACACTGTAAAGTGTGGAGCACTGATGTGTTAACCAATGACGAAGTACTCCAAAATCAAGGAAGAAAGTACTCCAGAAGTGAAGTCACATTCAATTAACATATTTCTGGTTATACTAAAGTTGTCTATTGTGACTTGACACATTAGTGACTGCAAGGTGACACTTTGCACTCATCCTGTACCACTCATCACTGCATAGTGCTAACATTCCCAGGACCATGGATTGCAACATGGAAACACCAATTGAGTCACTATATAAATAGACCACCAGCTCATTCCCAATCATACCTAAGAGTGGTAAACAGACTATTATAACAATGTTCCACAGCGCAGTGCTCTGCTGTCTAATGATGTCCATCGTGCAGGCAACTGGTAATATTACTATGTACCTGCTTGACTATCATTCTCTGATCTTGCAGCAACAACATGCTCTCAACAAGGAACACAAGAATGTGATTCAAATTTGGTGACTGCTGTTTGCAATGGACTGAGAAGAGCTGGAGAGAGTGTACCATTGTCCTGCCCAGTGAGTTGCATCATTCACTATATACACTGAATTTCTTATCTATTACAGCATATAGCTAGAAGCTGTCTGGAGATTCATCTCCGGAACCAATCTGCTCCATCAGGCAACTACCAGATAGAGCTAAGCAATGGCACAATGGTCAATGTATACTGTGATATGGAGGGCACAAACTGCAATGGAGAGGGAGGCTGGACAAGAGTAGCATTTATCAACATGTCTCAACCAGGTGCAACCTGTCCTACAGGATTTATTCGAGGCATGGTTTCAGGTGTGGCTTTATGCCTTCGTGGCTCGACTAATAGGATTCAGACTGCTGTATTCCCAACTCATGAAACAAGCTACTCATCTGTCTGTGGTAGGATTCGAGGTTACCAAACAAGCGTGCCATCAGCCTTTGCTAACTATATCAACAACAACTCATCACTGGATGATGTATATGTTGATGGAGTGTCTATAACACACGGTGCTAATCCTCGTCGACATATCTGGACATACGCTATCGGTAGACAAGATGATCTCATATCTAACACTGCATGTCCATGTAACATTGGTAACACTCATAGTCCACCATCATATGTTGGCAATAACTATTACTGTGAGTCAGTGACCGATACTCTTGGCCCTTCTGAGACCGAAATCAGTGATCCCCTATGGGATGGAATGCAGTGTAACAATCGTGAGACTACATGTTGTACTAGCAGTCGACTACCATGGTTCAGCACCACACTACCAGCGATGACTAATGATGACTTGGAACTAAGACTGATGTTTGATACAACTAGTCTTTCAGGGGCAGGTGGTCCTCTCGATTTAATTGAACTCTACATACGATAACAGATTCAGTTAATATCTTATTTATAACAACTGTTCTGTGATGGTTTTTAGAATTTGTATTGTATCAATAATATTATAACACCACATGTGGTTCAGTGGATTCCATACATACGGTACACACTTAGACAGCATACAGTAACTACATCTACTATATAACACACTATGATTGTGCTGCATGGCTGTACATTTGCAGAGCCTTGGGCAGAAGCTGAAAAAATTTTAGTTTTGCAATCAGAAGCCAACAGCAGACAGGTGTGAATATTTAAGTGATTAGCTTATCATAGGTTCTCAGTAACACTTCTGCTCAGCAATGATGACATGTGGGGTTTGATATGTTATGGGATTGATATGTAGGGTGTATATAGCTCACGCATTTACCGCTCTATAAGTAAGACGAAATAAAGCTAGCCGGTCGGGGTAGCAACGGTAGTCAGGTGGAGGATGCAGTGGAGCTTGGATTTAGGGCGGGGCAAAAATTATCGTAGTATCGTGATATTTGCTATAATTCGTTTGCAATATTTGAAGATCACATGTCAATGTACAGTTGATTGTGAAGATATCGCATAGGTGATGTCAAAAGTAGGAACAACGCTGACCTATCAAATCATTGACTTCTAGTCAGGTGTATTCAATCAATAATTATCATACCGATTGGCAATGATATGTAGGGATGACCTCAAATTAAGATGGCGGCTACTCATGTGTGTATGTCTCTGAATTGGTCAACGTCATACTTCCACTTTTGACATGATCTTCTTCGTAATCAACTGTATAGCCTTGTATTGCCATTGTATTGTCATTCATAATGCCTCGGTGAGCGGTGTGGCTCCACCGAGGCATACAGTAATCGTGCTATCTGTCTGTCTGCATGTCTGTTTGTTACACCATTTTCTGTCTGTTACAGTATTTAAGTCTTGCGGTGCACGCTGAATGATGACCCCTGAAACTAGCAATGCAAGTAGAACTCGATATTATCTCGCTTTCCAACATTTGAAACTAACTTGTACATGTATACGAAGCTTCGTTCTCGAGTTTTGGCGTGATTTGCTTACCTCGTGATCGATGGCTGTTGCTGGCGATCTGGAGTTCTCTGTAGACATAAATATCAATGCAACACATTTTTTCTGGCGCGGCCTGCGAGATGAGGATAGAAACAGGTTCTATTTCTTGCGGCGCATTGCGGCACAGTCATTGTGAACTAGGCTTAAATGAAGACCAAAATTGGCTGAGAACTGACGAGGTCGCAGCACTTAAGTGGCTTCATTTTCGACGTAGGAGTGACCAACTCAGAATTAAGTACATGGTCGTAACTTTGACATGCCAGAAGAAAAAAGTGCTAGTTTGGAACAGCTAGCGAACTGCATGTTGTAAAAAAATCGCAAGACAAACTGTCAGTTTAGAGCAAGTCAAATTTTTGCACTCAAAATCATCCTGTACCACTAATCATTGCATAGTGCTAACATTCCCAGGACCATGGACGGTAACACGGAAACACCAATTGAGTCACTATATAAACAGACCACCAGCTCATTCCCAATCATACCTAAGAGCGGTAAACAGGCTATTAAAGTAATAAAAACATTTTAACAAAAATGCAAGAGATTTAGGGTTGGTATATTTATACATGTATCGAAAAAGTATGGAAACAAGATTGTGAAAAGAAAACAAGATTTGAAATAAAAAGGATTGTAACATTAGCAGTGTAATGCTACCTCCCTATTAAATTAACTACAACTATCGAAGACAGTTAATTTAGGGAGGTAGCATTACACTGCTAATGTTATAATCCTTTTTATTTCAAATCTTGTTTTCTTTTCACAATCTTGTTTCCATACTTTTTCGATACATGTATAAATATACCAACCCTAAATCTCTTGCATTTTTGTTAAAATGTTTTTATTACTTGTTTCTTTTTTTTATTAATGACTTAGTTGGCACTTATGCTAATACAGTATAAAGAGATCTATTCCACTGACTGCGAGGCGACCGCTGTTTAGCATTCTTACAAGCTTGAACAGGCCAATTCAGGGTAACAGTGAAGATTTGCTCGTCGTCTCCTGTGAACACTGCTAGTGCATGGCAGCAGGCCAGCAGCACTCGCGTTCCAAGCCATTTGTACTAAGGTGCGCTTGTATTAGAATAATTACATACACGGGCGAGCGTGAGTAGGCGTAACCTAGTAACGGAGTTCAAGCAGAAAGCATGGAATGGAGTCTGTTATGGACCAAAAATCGCTGTTTTTCTGGAAATACTCGCTTCTGCTAGTGTTTTAGGCTTAAATTGATATCAGGTGCACTGATGGTCATAGGTAGCGTTGCCTATGTGTAGGTTTAGTTGCGTTTGGTTCGCTCACTACTGTGCTAGACTCTCTGAAGAATAAGAAGAAAGAAGAAGATGAACAAACGGGTGATCACGTGAACTCTGGTTTACCACCTTAGACTTCGTTTCTGCTGTTACTAAAGGTCTCCTTGGCATCGAAATAATCGTCTAAGACGCCTCAGACGGTTAGAATCGCTTGAAATGCCCGTGTGGCGAAGATATGAGCCTGCCGTAAGTTGCCTCCTGACGAGACGCCATTGTTTTTTTGGCGTACCAACATGTTTTCTTGACGGACTTAATGGACTCATTGCAAGCGCTCACCCATCAGCATGAACACCAGGTGATTAAATACCGTGTGATTTTACGAGAGAAGAGAAATACACGATTAACTCTTTTTCAGTCTGGTGTATCCGCCATCTTGTTTTCGTGCCAACCCTAAATATGCCACGACTACCGCGTGGCATAATAACAATGTTCTACAGTACAGTGCTCTGCTGTCTAATGATGTCCATCGTGCAGGCAACTGGTAAGATAGGTTATATTCATCTTGTGCCTGCTTGCTTGATAATCTGATCTTGCAGCAACAACATGCTCTCAACAAGGAACACAAGAATGTGATTCAAATTTGTTGTCTCTTGGTTGCATTGGACTGAGAAGAGCTGGAGAGAGTGTACCACCGTTCTGCCCAGTGAGTTGCACCATTCACTATGCACTGAACTGAATTTCTTATCCATCACAGCCTAGAAGCTGTCTGGAGATTCTTCTCAGGAACCAATCTGCTCCATCAGGCAACTACCAGATAGAGCTAGGCAATGGTGCAATGGTCAATGTCTACTGTGATATGGAGGGCACAAACTGCAATGGAGAGGGAGGATGGACAAGAGCAGCATTTGTCGACATGACTCAACCAGGTGCAACCTGCCCCACAGGGTTTACTCGAAACGTGGTCGACGGTGTGGCCATCTGCAGTCGTGATTTTGCTAATAGGATTCAGACTGCTGTGTTCCCAACTCATGAAGTGAGCTACTCAGCTGTCTGTGGTATGATTCGAGGTTACCAAGTAGGCCCAACATCAGCCTTTGCTAATTATATCAACAACAACTCATCACTCGATGATGTGTATGTTGATGGAGTGTCTATAACACACGGTGCTAATCCTCGTCAACATATCTGGACATACGCTATCGGTAGACAAGATGATCTCATATCTAACACTGCATGTCCGTGTAACAATGGTAGCACTCATAGTCCACCATCATATGTTGGCAATAACTATTACTGTGAGTCAGTGACCATTACTCTTAATGCCTTAGAGCTCGACCTCAATGATCCATTATGGGATGGAATGCAGTGTAACAATCTTGAGACTACATGTTGTACCAGCACTCGACTACCGTGGTTCAGCACCACACTACCAGCGATGACTAACGATGATTTGGAACTAAGACTGATGCTTAATAGAACTGTTAATGTTTTTGGATTAGGTGGTCCTTTCGATATTATTGAACTCTACATACGATAATTGATTCAGCTAATACCTTAGTTGTAACAACTGTTCTGTGATGGTTTTAGAATTTGTAATTTTATTTTTTAATATAACACGGCACATGTGCCTCAGTTGAATGTATACTGTACATACTACAGTAGACAGTGACTAACATAATTTATTATGATTGTGCTGCATGGCTATATATTCACAGAGCCTTTGGCAGAAGCTGAAGAAATTTTAGTTTTGCAATCAGAAGCCAACAGCAGTCAGGTGTGAATATTTAAGTGATTAGCTTATCATTGCCGAGCGCCTTAGCGCGAGGCAAATAATCGCGACGGTGTGCGCTGTGCGGGGGACTGGAGAGTCGTGCGCTTTCTCAGTAATGTTAATATATATGTATGTATGTATGTATGTATATTTAGATCGATGTCACGCTTAGGAATGCTAATCAGGGTTACGGCGAGGGCTCATACTACGTATTATACTGCGGGGTCACGGGATCCGGCGCTGGACCCGGTTGCGTCAGTATGAGATAAGAACTTAACGGTGGGCTGAGACCATGGCGGATTAGATCCCAGAGTCTACTCCTGACAGAGCCAAGTGGCTAGCTCAGCTCGGGAAGAGAAAACAGAGCCTGAGCAGCGGCCTGAGTCTAACGGCACAAAAGAAGCAAGGGACGCCATCAGCAGTACTACTGACAATACACGGAACCGGCATTGACTCTTAGGTTGTTTGACACGAGTCCACGAGGCCAAAGACAGGAAGCTAGCTCGCTGCATGTATCTGTACCTGCTGGCCGTCTGCTGTCAAGCCCACCAGCTGGTCAATTATAACTACTTAATAAACTCAGCGCGAGGCATTCATGCGTATTCGTAACTCCTAGTAAAACAGGTTCCATTTCTTGCGGCACGTTGCGGCACAGTCATTGTGAACTAGGCTTAAACGAAGACCAAAATTGGCTGAGAAATGACGAGGTCGCAGCACTTAAGTGGCTTCATTTTCGATGTAGGAGTGACCAACTCAGAATTAAGCACATGGTCGTAACTTTTAGGGCTAAAACGAATAACACATTTTCATGTTCGAATAGTCACTAGCTAAAACGAACGAATAGTCAAATACTCTATTATCGGAATGAAACTAGCTCTAGCAACCAGTGCGCAAGAACAAAATATGTTTGAAAGTTATATATCAACATAAAGTCAGGGCTCAGGCTTGATTTGTGGACTGGTTACAAATAGCCCAAGTTTCCCAACTGCTAAAAGACTTCAAACAAATATTCGAATAGCTGCAATAGCATTCGAATACTGTCAAAACGATCGAATAGTCGAATAGTACAAGTATTCGTTTCAGCCCTAGTAACTTTGACATGCCAGTAGAAAAAAGTGCTAGTTTGGAACAGCTAGCAAACTGCATGTTGTAAAAAATCGCAAGACAAACTGTCAGTTTAGAACAAGTACACTCAAAATCATCCTGTACCACTAATCATTGCATAGTGCTAACATTCCAGAGACCATGGACTGTATCATGGAAACACCAATTGAGTCACTATATAAATAGACTACCAGCACATTCCCAATCATACCTAAGAGTGGTAAACAGGCTATTATAACAATGTTCCACAGCACAGTCCTCTGCTGTCTACTGATGTCCATCGTGCAGGCAACTGGTAAGATAGGTTATATTCATCTACTGCCTGCTTGCTTGATAATCAGTCTCTGATCTTGCAGCAACAACATGCTCTCAACAAGGTGCACAAGACTGTGTTTCAAATTTGTTGAATCTTGGTTGCATTGGACTGAGAAGAGCTGGAGAGAGTGTACCATTGTCCTGCCCAGTGAGTTGCCCCATTCACTATAATTAGAGTATAGCTCAATGTTATTGACCAATCAGATTTACTAGATCCGAGGATCTATTTGCTGTAGAGACCATCCGCGAACGGATAGAGTCCATCCGCGAACAGATAGAGTCCTTCCGCGAACAGATAGACCACAGTTTGCTTAGTGAGAGTGCATTCATAACAAGCCATAAAAATTGTTATTACAAGAACACGTGATGTGAGGCTTGTACACGTGTGAGCGTGAGTGAGTTCCAGAACAAACCGTTCTTGTTGCGTCAGAAAGCCACTAGCAGACGCGAAAGCGATGGCGGAAGGACGGTAGGAGACGAGACAGAGTACCAGCAAGGTGTAACAAGACACGGAAAGCCGTTTAGCGACGTTCTCTAGCTAAACTCGCCTGTGTTTTCCTATCGCTGAAGTAAGGCCGTGTTCTTTACAAAACATTTGCGCAGCGTCGAAAATTCCTTGTTGGATAGCAACGGTTGCTATACTCTAAGCCGGTTAGAGACCTCGGCCAACGGGATCTACGCGGTATAGAAACCCTCGCGTCGCCATAGAACCCTCGCGCTACGCGCTCGTGTTCTATATGGCTTCCTCGGGTTTCTATACCGCGTAGATCCCTTGGCCTTGGTCTCTAACCTATACTTATACTGAATTTCTTATCTATTACAGGAGCCTAGAAGCTGTCTGGACATTCATCTCTGGAACCCATCTGCTCCATCAGGCAACTACCAGATAGAGCTAGGCAATGGTGCAATGGTCAATGTCTACTGTGATATGGAGGGCACAAACTGCAATGGAGAGGGAGGATGGACAAGAGTAGCATTTGTCGACATGTCTCAACCAGGTGCAACCTGTCCTACAGGATTAACTCCATTCGTGGTTGCAGGTGTACCTATCTGCTTTCGTGGCTTTGCTACAAGGATTGTGACTGCTGTGTTCCCAACTCATGAAGTAAGCTACTCAGCTGTCTGTGGTAGGATTCGAGGTTACCAAGTAGGCTCAACATCAGCCTTTGCTAACTATATCAACAACAACTCATCACTCGATGATGTGTATGTTGATGGAGTGTCTATAACACACGGTGCTAATCCTCGTCAACATATCTGGACATACGCTATCGGTAGACAAGATGATCTCACAACTAACACTGCATGTCCATGTAACAATGGTAGCACTCATAGTCCACCACCATATGTTGGCAATAACTATTACTGTGAGTCAGTGACTGATACTCCTGCTAGTTCTCATATCGACCTCAATGATCCATTATGGGATGGAATGCAGTGTAACAATCTTGAGACTACATGTTGTACCAGCACTCGACTACCATGGTTCAGCACCACACTACCAGCGATGACCAACGATGACTTGGAACTAAGACTGATGCTTAATAGTACGCTTAATGATTCAGGGATAGCTGGTCCTTTCGATTTACTTGAACTCTACATACGATAATAGATTCAGTTAATATCACATCATAGTTGTAACAACTGTTCTGTGATGGTTTTTAGAATCTATATTTGCATTAAAAATATATAAGACCATATTATGACTTGCATGCATACTGTACACTGGACATACTTTGACAGCATCTACAGTACATGTAACTACATGTACTGTATAACATAGTATGATCATTAATTAGCAGCATGGCTGTAAGTTGTACTGTCTGGCTCTGTTCTGACTGAACCATTGTTTGTCTCGTAAAGTCACAAACTCCTGTCATGTCATGTAACTCTTACTGTGTGTATAAATGTATCGTAATTGTGCTGTTGGTTCAGTTCGGATACTTTATTAGTACATTGTTGCGATACGGGTTGTAGCTAATACACTACAGCTGTACATTCGCAGAGCCTTTGGCAGAAGCTGAATAAATTTTAGTTTTGCAATCAGAAGCCAACAGCAGACAGGTGTGAATATTTAACTATCATAGCTTGTCAGTATCACTGCTGCTTGGCAATGATGATACATGTATAGGATTGATGTGTAGGAGATTGGCTTAGTTCACCCCATCCTTAGCCTCGTTCCCAGGCTCTTTCTCAAAAAAGAGCCTGGTACAGACTGTCTGCGCATGCTCCATTTGCCCCACTTTTCTGGGACAATTGGATATTCACGTTACACGTTCGTGACATGCAAGTACTTTATTTGGCGCAATCATAGACGTTCAGCAAGCATTGCATAGTTTGCTAGCGCTTCTTCACACTCACAAACGTCAAGGAATGCGTGCAATTGCTTTCTGAGCAGTAGTTTGCAAGAACAAAATCTCGTGAGTTATGTCTCCCCGCCCCTTAATCATCTCGCCCACGTTATCACGATTGCCACTTAAAATTGTTAATATGCGCGTGCGTAGACAGTCTATAACAATACACCATCTGTGTATACAGCTCACACATTCACCGCTCTATAAATAAGACGAAATAAAGTTATCTGGTCGATGTAGCAACGGTAGTCAGGTGGAGATTACAGAGGAGCTTAGAGTTAGAGGGGCAATATTTCAACACTATCGTAGTATCGTGATATTTGTTACAATAATTATGGTTAGCAATATTTGAAGATCACGAACAAGTGACAGAGCAAGTACCGTAATCCTCGCGCATGCGACGAGGGTTAATAATATCGCGAATATTGAAGTGATGGTTATACAATTCTTGGACATTATGACAATATCAACATGCTTATGTACAGACAATAAGTATTAGTTATTGCCCTCACACGAGGGCATTAACCGACATAAATGACCGCGGGAAAGTCAAGTTGCCCGAGCAACGGTCGAGGGCGCAGCCCAAGACTGTTCAAGGGCAACCGACTTTTCCCGAGGTCATTTATGTCGGTTAATGCCCGAGTTGTGTAGTGCAATAAATGGCTTATTATATAGTTCATCGAACATAACACTGTGAGCGCAATACCATCGCCGAAGACCCAACGGTCTGTTGCTATAGAAGACGCTACGAGCGGTCAATAACCTACATTAATGCCCTCAAATAGAGCAATCCGATTTGTGAAAGATGACGTACTATGCAATACTAAAGGTATGGACAGCAATCATAGTGTTGTAATATAATTATTGTTATATCGTGATGACTTGGTGTAATAATATCATAATTATTGTCACTAAAAATATCACCCAGCCATACTTGGGTGGGAGGTGCTAGTGGTGTGTGGGTTCGAATTTTATTTGTGCCATAGTCAGCTACTAGGAATACTTCATAACATGTTATATCATTCCATGTCGTATTCCATCTCTCTCTCTCTCTCTAGTTCTTACCTCTTATCCTTGATGAAGGCATAGTAGTGCCCAGCAGTAGCCTGTCCTTGATGGACTATAATACCTGTCAGCTCATACAGCTGCTCAGCTCCCGGCTCTAGTCCCTTCTCACGTGATATTATACCATCTACTGTATACGGCTCCATATCCAGTAACCATGGAAACTAATGATAAACAATAAAAATATTTTAAAATAATATCAAATCAGTGTGTCAGTGTGCCTATCACCGTATCAGTGTGCCTATCACCGTATCAGTGTGCCTATCACCGTATCAGTGTGCCTATCACCGTATCAGTGTGCCTATCACCGTATCAGTGAGCCTATCACCGTATCAGTGAGCCTATCACCGTATCAGTGTGCCTATCACCGTATCAGTGTGCCTATCACCGTATCAGTGTGCCTATCACCGTATCAGTGTGCCTATCACCGTATCAGTGAGCCTATCACCGTATCAGTGAGCCTATCACCGTATCAGTGAGCCTATCACCGTATCAGTGTGCCTATCACCGTATCAGTGAGCCTATCACCGTATCAGTGTGCCTATCACCGTATCAGTGTGCCTATCACCGTATCAGTGTGTCTATCACTGTATCAGTGTGCCTATCACCGTATCAGTGAGCCTATCACCGTATCAGTGTGCCTATCACCGTATCAGTGTGCCTATCACCGTATCAGTGTGTCTATCACTGTATCAGTGTGCCTATCACCGTATCAGTGAGCCTATCACCGTATCAGTGTGCCTATCACCGTATCAGTGTGCCTATCACCGTATCAGTGTGTCTATCACCGTATCAGTGTGCCTATCACCGTATCAGTGAGCCTATCACCGTATCAGTGTGCCTATCACCGTATCAGTGTGCCTATCACCGTATCAGTGTGTCTATCACCGTATCAGTGTGCCTATCACCGTATCAGTGAGCCTATCACCGTATCAGTGTGCCTATCACCGTATCAGTGTGCCTATCACCGTATCAGTGTGCCTATCACCGTATCAGTGTGCCTATCACCGTATCAGTGTGTCTATCACCGTATCAGTGAGCCTATCACCGTATCAGTGTGTCTATCACTGTATCAGTGTGCCTATCACCGTATCAGTGAGCCTATCACCGTATCAGTGTGCCTATCACCGTATCAGTGTGCCTATCACCGTATCAGTGAGCCTATCACCGTATCAGTGTGCCTATCACCGTATCAGTGTGCCTATCACCGTATCAGTGTGCCTATCACCGTATCAGTGTGCCTATCACCATATCAGTGAGCCTATCACTGTATCAGTGTGCCTATCACCGTATCAGTGTACTATAGTTACCTCAAAGTAGTTGTTGAACTTGATCTCTCTGTTGGTTTCCCAGTCATAGTCAAATCTCTTCAGATGAACCACTAGTACAGGTGGCAACATCTTGATACAGGTACGCTTTAGAGTGTCTCTCTACAGATATAGATATGATAATACAAATACATTATTGGTAATGTGCTATTTATTTTAGTTGATCGTCTGAGCATCACCTTCGTACATTAATGTGTTCAGTCACTGTCGTCACTGTTGTCTTTATTCACACGATGGAGGATGATCAGAGACTGAACACATTAGTGCGTGAAGGTGACACTCTACACACATTAATAAGCATTACAAGACAACGAAAAGATCATACAGCAGTACCTGTCCATGGCTCACCTTCTCTTCACACTCTCCACACAGGTATCTGTTGTCACCCTCTAGCATGTCTCCTCTCACAAACTCTTGCAGGCTCTCCACTAGACTACGAGACTGGACCACTGATAACTGGAGAGATGTGAATTCCTGCTCCTTATCAAACCTGATGAGATAGAGAGAGGAGGGAGGGAGAGGGAGGGGAGGGAGGGGGAGAGAGTGAGGGAGAGTGACAAGAGAGAGAGAGAGAGAGAAAGGGAGAGAGGGAGGGAGAGGGAGAGAGGTAGCACAATGAATATCAAACCAGTGTGGTGACTAACGTGTGTTCACAGCCATGACATATGATCTGATCAAGGAATCTACCTCCGAATCTCTTCTCAAATGCTTTAGATTGGCCGTGTTTCTGAGATGACAAGCAAGCTCTACAACATCATTATCATCATGCACTGACTGACCTTCAGTGCTTCATCCACCTGGTCTGTCAGACTAGAGAAGAACTCTGAAGCATCCTGAAATAATCAAAAAAATACTTGTAAAATCTTTTTCTTGAACCAAATTTTTGTTCTATTCATTGTCACCTGATGTTCGTGCACATTGATTGGTTGTCCCTCTAGTTTGAATGTCTTCCAGAAGCTCTCGGGTGAGAAGTACTGCAGCCTGCTCTCCAACAAGTGACCGAATATAGCCTGTACCTCATAGAGGATCCTGAGGGAGGGAGAGAGAGGGAGAGAGAGAGAGAGAGAGAGAGAGAGAGAGAGAGAGAGAGAGAGAGAGAGAGAGAGAGAGAGAGAGAGGGCAGTATAGTTATGTACAGACACACTACATACATGAACATGTAGCTGCTCTTTGCAATGTTAAAGTAAAAGGACAAGTGTATCACCTTCATGCACTAATGTGTTCAGTCACTGTTGTCTTTATTCACACGATCAGAGACTGAACACATTAGTGCATGAAGGTGACACTCTACAGTACACTTCTCACTTTTATAGTAAATGTCTAAATGATCTTTTCTCTATCACTTACTTATCTTTCTCATCCAATCCCTCTTCGTCCTCTCTCTCTACACACAAGATAGCTTGCTTTATCTCTGGTTGTACATATAGTTGCTGTAACACTGAGTTCATGTAACATGTAGCTCCAGCATTCTTTAGACCAACATAGCCGCACATAGATCGACTCTCAACCAATGGACGAAACTACAGAGAGAGAGAGAGAGAGAGAGAGAGAGAGAGAGAGAGAGAGAGAGAGAGAGGAGGGGGGGAGGGAGGGAGGGAGGGAGGGAGGGAGGGAGGGAGGGAGGGAGGGAGGGAGGGAGGGAGAGAGAGAGAGAGAGAGAGAGAGAGAGAGAGAGAGAGAGAGAGAGAGAGAGAGAGAGAGAGAGAGAGAGAGAGGGAGAAAGAAAGAGAGAGATTGAGAGAGAGAGAGAGAGAGAGAGAGAGAGAGAGAGAGAGAGAGAGAGAGAGAGATTGTGACAAATTTGGGCAACACAATTGATCGAGAATAAGTCACTATAATTATTCCTGATAAGGCACTTTCAAACAAAAACAACATTTTAAAGAAGTGCTTCCTTTAAATTATTAGCAAAAGCTTGTTTGAGTTGAAACACACATAGGCACAATGTCTCTTACATGACATGTGTGAGTTCCTTCATCCATCTACTCACTCACATCTGCCCTTCTTCCCTCCCTCCTCCCACACTCACTCACTCCCTCCCTCACTTACTCACTCCCTCCCTCACTCACTCCCTCACCTCCCATTCCTTGGCGTTACGTGGTTGGTCAGTGTGATGTAGTTTGATCAGCTCATATGCTATAGCCTTCAGGTTGTCAAGGCAACTATCAGCTAACTCCACTAGCAGATTGTAAGCAGCGACTCGTGATGGGACACCACAACACCTACAGCAAGAAGACAAGATGGTGTGAGATGATGTTGATCACTGTCAGAACACACAAACACACATTATGAGACAGTGCAGTATACTTATAAACTCCTTTTAAATCTAAAGTGAACATGGTTGATGTGTGTAACAGGCTTATGATGTATAGTATAGTGTAGACTAGTAGTGTGTGTGTTTATAACTAGCAATCAACCTGTCACTCATTACTGTTACACAGGTACTATACTCATTGATAAGTCATGTGAATATTTAGATCCATAAATCTTTCTCGCCCACTCTTCATCTTATGAAATCAACACTAAGATAATTCTCAAGTATGTCCATACTGGTACAGTATAATACTAGGTAGTTGTTATTCAGCTTACTTTGGGTTAATATTAACGATGCCAGCTTGTTGTGAATTCTGTGAGTCAACAGTGCAGGCTGGGAACAGGAACTCGGTTAGTAGTTTGGGTACCAGGCTAGTGCAGTATGCCTGCTTATCGACTCCAGTGCATGAGAACAGAGCACAGCATAGCTTGAGGTGACCAGCGAGGAGGGTCTGGACATCGAAACAAGGAGGAGGTGGAATGGAGACATTGGAGAGCCATGACAACTCCTGCTGGAGAGAGTGAGGGGCATCAAGAGAGAGAAGCTGTTGGTCATGATCTGAGAGAGAGAAAGAGAGAGAGAGAGAGAGAGAGAGAGGGAGAGAGAGAGGGAGAGAGAGAGAGAGTTTATGAATGGGTGAATGGGTGAGTGAGTGAGTGGGTGAGTGAGAGAGAGAGAGAGAGAGAGAGAGAGAGAGAGAGAGAGGGAGAGAGAGAGAGGGAGAGAGAGTTTATGAGTGAGTGGGTGAGTGAGAGAGTTTATTGGGTGGGTGGGTGAGTGAGTGAATGAGTGAGTGAGTGCGTGAGTGTTAGTGATGTTAACTAACTCACTGGTGAGGCTGTTGACTAGTTGATAGAGGAACTCGAAGTACTGCTCACAGCGACCCCACACCTCAGTATCAACTCCTTCACCAGATGAGGTAGCCCACAATGATGACTTGTTCGACAACAAGAGACGAAGAAAGAACTTATGTGGTGCCTCGACTTGCTTAGTAGTGGGCGTGTCTATCCAGGTGGGCGTGTCCAGTCCTACATGAGTACATAGTTCATTGAAATAGTCGACTAGGGCAGAGCGTATGTCAGGATGGGCGGAGCCAAGCAATACGTCCATGATGAACTCCTCTACGAGAGGTAGCGAGTAAAAGATGTTGAGGAGAGAGCTACGCAGCCTGAGACATGTAGTGAGTAGCTCTAATGACTCACGAGCTATACCAGCATCCTATGAGTGAGAGAGAGAGAGGGAGGGAGAGAGAGAGAGAGAGAGAGAGATATATGGTAGTCACACTAATGATCCTGTCATTGATATAAACAGTAGTACCCAGTTCACACTGCATCTTGGAACCGGACCAAACCAAATCGCACTTTCTGACACAACCGAATCGTAAATAGGGAAAGGTGTGTCCATCAGATAAATATCTGAGGCATTTTTGCAATTTTGTGAGCTCAAACATTATGGGAGCATGTACAGTACATGTGTACATGTACATTTTTTTAAAAATTTACAGTTTACTGAACACAAAATTATGAACTAAAGTTACTAAACACCTCCACACTTAGTGCAGTCGTACCTTTCCAGTGGAGACCTTGTTCCTGCCACATATACCTAGTCTAAGCACTAGTGGAATGGTGTCATCATCTCCTTCTCCTGCCTCGTGATCCTGCTGATCCTCTTGGTCTGAGGAGCCACTAGCTAGATGAAGCTGACCGGCTGCTGCAGCCCAACACACCCTCATTAGACATAACAGGGTCGTGGAGAAATCATCTACTGGCATAGTCTAGAGAGAGGGGAAGGAGCGAGGGAGAGAGAGAGAGAGAGAGAGAGAGAGAGGGAGGGAGGGAGAGAGGGAGGAGAGAGAGGGAGAGAGGGAGGAGAGGGAGGGGGGAGAGAGAGAGAGAGAGAGAGAGAGAGAGAGAGAGAGAGAGAGAGAGAGAGAGAAAGAGAGAGAGAGAGAGGGAGTGAGGGAGAGAGAGAGAGAGAGAGAGAGAGAGAGAGAGAGAAAGAGAGAGAGAGAGAGGGAGTGAGGGAGAGAGAGAGAGAGAGAGAGAGAGAGAGAGAGAGAGAGAGAGAGGGAGTGAGGGAGAGAGAGAGAGAGAGGGAGTGAGAGGGAGTGAGGGATTATTAAAGTTCAACAGTTGACACAAATGAATGATAGTTAGTACAGATCAAACAGCAGAGACACACCTCTATGGTGAGCCTAGCCACTTCATCTTCCACACTAAGTGTCTTACTGAACTGATTCTGAGTCAGAGAGAGAGAGATAGAGATAGAGAGTGTGTGTGTGTTATCATTGTGAATAACAGCTTACTTGTAGTGGTGGGTGTGGCTTCATCTCCTCATCTAGTTCTTCTACATCTTGTACATGGACCTCATCACCACCACCTGATGATAGAGGCAGAGGAGGAGCACACAGCAAGAATCTGATAGAGAGAGAAACAATGAGCTCACTCACTCACCCACTCACTCACTCACTCACTCACTCACCCACTCACTCACCCACTCACTCACTCACTCACCCACTCACTCACTCACTCACTCACTCACCCACTCACTCACCCACTCACTCACTCACTCACTCACTCACCCACTCACCCACTCACTCACCCACTCACTCACTCACTCACTCACCCACCCACTCACTCACTCACTCACTCACTCACTCACCCACTCACTCACTCACTCACCCACCCACCCACTCACCCACTCACTCACTCACTCACTCACCCACTCACTTACTCACTCACTCACCGTGACAGTGACAGTACCACAGCATAGCAGTCTTGTCTAATACTCAGATCAGTGGTGGCTGGTATAGCGTTCCTCTGGAGTATATTAATGACCACTTGTAGCCCGCCAGCCTCGAGGAAGTTACGTCTGAAGAGCTGGGCTGATGAATCAGACATATTGGAGTCATTAGCAGGCATTAGCTTGCCACTGAGGACCTGAGAGAGAGGGAGAGAGGGAGGGAGAGAGGGAGGGAGAGAGGGAGGGAGGCAGGGAGAGAGAGAGAGGGAGGGAGAGAGAGAGAGAGGAAGGGAGAGAGAGAGGAGGGAGGGAGAGAGGGAGGGAGAGGGAGGGTGGAAGGGAGGAAGAGAGAAAGGGAGGGAGGGAGAGAGGGAGGGAGAGAGATGGAGGGAGAGAGAGAGAGAGAGGGAGGAAGGGAGAGAGGGAGGGAGAGAGAGAGGGAGGGAGAGAGAGATAGGAGAGAGGGAGTGTGAGTGAGAGAGAGAAGATAGAGAGAGAGAGAAGATAGAGAGAGAGAGAGAGAAAGAGAGAGAGGGAGAGACATTTACAGTGTACTATAATAAGTGTTTTATCCCACCTCAAGGTTGTAGAGTAGTTGAGTTTGAGACACATTTGATGCATCATAGAACTCAGTGAGGACCTCTTTAGGAGTGGGCGGGGCCTGGTTATCATCAGAGGCTCCATGGGGCGTGGTGTGTACGAACACCTCTAGTGCCTCCAAGACACGATGATTGATTGGTATGAGTTTGAGAAGGTTACGAACAGCAAATATCACTCTGACAAGAGGTGAGAGAAAGGATGAGTGAGTGGGTGAGGGAGGGAAGTGTGTGAGTGGGTGAGGGAGGAAGTGTGTGAGTGAATGAGTGATTATTGTTACCGTGGTTCTCCTAGTTGACAAAGTTGCTCTAATTTGAGGAAGACATCTTTCTCTGATGCCATCATTACACCAGGTAGCTGCTTCTCCTATTAGTGTGTGAGTGGGTGGGTGAGTGTGTGAGTGGGTGAGTGTGTGAGAGGGTGGGTGAGTGTGTGAGTGAGTGGGTGAGAGTGTGTGAGTGAGTGGGTGAGAGTGTGTGAGTGTGTGAGAGAGTGAGTGAGTGAGTGGGTGAGTGAGTGTGTGTGTGGGTGAGTGGGTGAGTGGTGAGTGAGTGGGTGAGTGAGTGAGTGGGTAGGTGGTTAGTGAGTGATGGATTACTTGTTTCAGTGCTAGCTGCATCCTCTCTGTGTTTCCCAGGGTCTATCAATGATACAGTACAGTAACAAGCAGTGATATATTGATGTGAAGCAACTGACCTCCATTCCAGTGCTGTATGATGCTATGTTGGTCGTCTTGACGATTATCATCTGACCATCATTGAATCGCATCTGATGAATCAGCTTATTATAGTGAGTCACATTGAGCTGAGAGAGACGAGGGAGGGAGGAAGAGAGAGAGAGAGAGAGAGGGAAGGAGGGAAGGAAGGAGAGGGAGAGAGAGAGAGAGAGAGAGAGAGAGAGAGAGAGAGAGGGAAGGAGGGGGGAAGGAAGGAGAGGGAGAGAGAGAGGAAGAGAAACGAGAGGATAGAGGGAGAGAGAGCATGCAGTGACCATAAAGCAGGGTGATGTTGGTACATACCCATTTCTCTGATGTTCCCATCTGGAGCTGTTCAGGAGTGACTCTGAGATGCTGAGCCACACGAGCTCTCACTGATAACAGGTTCTCATTAGAGTGACACTACAGTGGGTGTGGTTAGAGGCGGAGCTTGCTATGTTACTATATTTAGCACCTCAAGGTTAAATGTGGTCTGTTGCTGATCGGCCGATATATAGAGGGTTATCGGGTAACCTTGGAAACAAGCTCCATGAGAGGGCATGTGACGAGGGTAGGAGTGGTTTTCCCTGTGAGGGTGAGAAAGAGGGATAATGGGAGGAGCTATGTGATGACCACACCCACCTCTACCATGGTGATGTATCGCTGTGTCAGCAGTAGCAGTCTCTCAATGGATAGTATCCTTAGCTCACTGGAGGAGTGGGTGGGGCAAAATAGTATATAGTGGGTGTGGTCATACTCACTGTGTAGGTGTGGTCTCCTCAGTGGGCTCTAATAAGGATTGCAGTCTCATGAAGCACTCTTCAATGAAGTGTTGATGGAGTGTTCCTGTGTCCTGAGAGAAGGAAGGAGGAAATATCAACTAGACCGCTGTTTAACTAGGAGTGTTCTCAGGAACATTGCAGCAACAAACACGCCCCGTGACAGATACTGATATACATACAAAGTTACTGCGCATGTGGGACGTTGTCACGATCACGTGGGGCTTGCTGTTTAAATACCACCATCCTGGTTCAATTGTAATGTGTTACTAAATAGTGTATTGTCATAGCAACAACCCAAGATACCACATAACATGTATGATGCTCAATAACATTATTGGTAATGATAGACAGCACTTTAGACTATAGTGATCATATGAGATAGTGATCATTATGCTGATCAGTAACATTAGTGTGTGACTTACTCTCTTTAGTTTGGGACTGAGCAGATTATAACTGATCTGGAGTATATTAGTGATGAGTTCATCCGCTATGAAGGTGTCTTGTACTTCAAGAGAAGCCTATTGAGAGGAGAGGGAGGGAGGGAGGGAGAGAGGGAGGGAGAGAGGGAGAGGGTGATGAATGGAGATTGAGATATCGTTATTATAGCTCTCTTACCTTCCATAAGTATTCTATACCAGTCAGTTCAGAGCTGTCAATGATCTGAGAAGAGAGACGAGTGAGAGTAATGGTTCATGATGGAGCTCACCAGTTGCTGTGAGTGCTGTAGTTTCCTCAGCTTCCTCTCAGCTAGGTTGATAGTCTCAAAGAAACTCCTGATACAGTGATACCCAGCTAGGTCAAGTAGACATGGATCAACCCTACAGCAACCCATTAGACAGGGAAGTGAAACTATAAGGGCAGGCATGTGAGTGTGTGTGTGTGTGTGTGTGCGTGTGTGTGTGTGTGTGTGTGTTTATGTGTGTGTGTGAGTGCGTGAGTGCATGAAAGTGCATGTGTGTGTGATAGGTGCTGGTTATCTTACCTTGAGCACTTTTCTTGTGGTACAGCTGCGTCTGTGTGTCTACTTCCATGTCACTGATACTAGTGTCAAACCACTTGAACGCCAACTGAGAGAGAGAAAGAGAGAGGGAGCAAGGGAAAGAGGGAGGGAGAGAGAGGGGAGAGAAAGAGGGAGAGAGAGAGAGAGGGAGGGAGAAGAGAGAGAGGGAGGAGAGAGAGAGAGGAGGGAGAGAGAGAGAGAGGGAGGGAGAGAG
>OZ024790.1:518726-564517 GCA_964017065.1 Haliclona indistincta | reverse complement strand
GGAGTGAGTGAGTGAGAGAGTAGCGAGTGAGCGAGTGAGTGAGTGGTTGGGTGGGTGGGGTGGTGGGTGGAGTGAGTGAATGTGTGAGTGAGTGAGTGAGTGAGTGGGTGAGTGAGTGAGTGAGTGAGTGAGTGAGTGAATGAGTGAGCGAGTGACTGAGTGAGTGAGTGAATGAGTGAGTGAGTGAGTAAGTGAGGTTTATCTATGTGTATACTTTCTTTTCTCAGAAATCCATCTTGTGTGCCTATCGTCGAATGGTCATTGATTTCGATGCATCACTCAAAGCGGTAAAACTGTTTTATATTAACTACCATAGGAACATTGACCACACCCTCTCTCTCTAGGGTCTAGAGCACTTCTATCAGCTGCAGGTCAACTTCTTCACTAGTCTCCCTGAGCCAGTGAGTTGATTGTGTGAGGAGCTAGTGTGCATCATATACCTCTCTCTCTCTCTTTCTCTCTTCTCTCTCTCTCTCTCTCTCTCTCTCTCTCTCTCTCTCTCTCTCTCTCTCTCTCTCTCTCTCTCTCTCTCTCTCTCTCTCTCTCTCTCTCTCTCCTCCCCTCTCCTCTCCTCTCCCTATCTCTCTCTCTCTCTCCCTTCCTCCTTCCCTCCCTCCCTCCCTCCCTCCCTTCCTCCCTCTCCTTCCCTCCCTCCCTCCCTCCCTCCTCCCTCCCTCCCTCCCTCCCTCCCTCCCTCCCTCCCTCTCTCTCTCTCTCTCTCTCTCTCTCTCTCTCTCTCAGCTTCAGCGTAATGTAGAAGAGGTCCAGCAGTATGAGGTGGGGAAGGAGTTCCTTGGATTCATCAACAGGCAGCCACATGCATCGGTTGAACTAGAGGACTACCACTTTGAAGAGATGGACCCTGAGGCAGAGTGAGTGGGCGGGGTCTGGTACCACTGGGTGTGGCTATAGTGTGTGCAGTAGAGGAAAGCATAGTCAGTTTTCAAAGAGTTGTATTGCACGTGTAAGACACAGCTTAGAGGATAGGTGACCTGGCTTCCTCTATGGGGGCAGACATGTTATGATAATTTTATCTCTTTCTTTCTCCCTCTCCCTCTCCCTCTCTCTCTCTCCCTCTCTCTCTCCCTCTCCCTCTCTCTCTCCCTCTCTCTCTCTCTCTGTCTCTCTCTGTCTCTCTCTCTCTGTCTCTCTCTGTCTCTCTCTGTCTCTCTCTCTCTCTCTCTCTCTCTCTCTCTCTCTCTCTCTCTCTCTCTCTCTCTCTCTCTCTAGAGCATTTGAAGAAGGTGGTGATGATACTGCGGTTGCTGGACTAGAGTCACCATCAATATCACAACAGTCGTCTAGTAATGATATCAAGTCACTCACTGAGAGAGCCACTAGCCCGGTGATAGCTGCACCATTCCTGGGACTGTGGGATGCTGTGACCAAGAGCCATAATGACACTGCATCACCACGTGCTGACAAGAAGAGGCCGAAATCCATCGCTGTACTAGAGGACGCTATCTCCACACCTTCACCAGTACCAGAATCACCACTTCATAGAACAAGTGAGTGTGACAGTGGGAGTGTGTGATAGTGGGAGGGTGTGATAGTGGGAGGGTGTGATAGTGGGAGAGTGTGATAGTGGGAGAGTGTGATAGTGGGAGGGCGTGATAGTGGGAGTGTGTGATAGTGGGAGGGTGTGATAGTGGGAGAGTGTGATAGTGGGAGGGTGTGACAGTGGGAGGGCGTGATAGTGGGAGGGTGTGATAGTGGGAGGGTGTGATAGTGGGAGGGTGTGATAGTGGGAGGGTGTGATAGTGGGAGGGCGTGATAGTGGGAGGGTGTGATAGTGGGAGGGTGTGATAGTGGGAGGGCGTGATAGTGGGAGAGTGTGATAGTGGGAGAGTGTGATAGTGGGAGGGCGTGATAGTGGGAGTGTGTGATAGTGGGAGGGTGTGATAGTGGGAGAGTGTGATAGTGGGAGGGTGTGACAGTGGGAGGGCGTGATAGTGGGAGGGTGTGATAGTGGGAGGGTGTGATAGTGGGAGGGTGTGATAGTGGGAGGGTGTGATAGTGGGAGGGCGTGATAGTGGGAGGGTGTGATAGTGGGAGGGTGTGATAGTGGGAGGGCGTGATAGTGGGAGGGCAGTGTGAGCTAGTGTCTGTCTTGTGTCTCTACAGATAGTGAGAAGTCCAAGGCAGCCATTATTCCAGCCATGTCCCCGGCCCCAGGCGAGGATGCTCTTTTATCACGTGTTGCTCGTACTCACAACTTCAAGCGTCTCCGTACTCCAGCACGATGCAGAGGGTGTGACACATATGTGTACTTCCATGGGTTTGAGTGTGAAACAGTGAGTCACTGACTAATTTATCACTATATTGGTAGAAATAGTCTATGAACATAATATAAGCCGCCAGTGAATGAATAATTTAGCTGGCTTTGTACGGTACAGTGTCCTGGCTACCTCTCACTCATTTCTGACCGAGAATCAGTGCAGCCAATAGCACTTACCGAATAAAATTAATTCGTACTCTGCAATCATGGAGAGCCGCATAAGGGTGGGTTGGTTGTGGGATGGGAGGGAGGGATTGGGCAGAGGGCGATTTTTGCGCTCTGGCAACAAGCTCTGGTCCATCTTGATCCATCGCTCTTGTTGGTAGGAGCTTTTTATAGAAACAGCACAACAATAACATTCGGCTTCAAACCCAGACCTTGATGCAAAATATGGTTTAATATCATTGTATGCCCAAGTCATGGTGTGGTGTGATCAGGAGGAAAACTAATTGGCATTTTGTGTTTGCTCAGTGGAGGCTTAATGAGCTGTCCATGTTATCATAGTTACCATGACATTTCCATGTTAGCATAGTTACCATGACATTTCCATGTTAGCATAGTTACCATGACATTTCCATGTTAGCATAGTTACCATGACATTTCCATGTTAGCATAGTTACCATGACATTTCCATGTTAGCATAGTTACCATGACATTTCCATGTTAGCATAGTTACCATGACATTTCCATGGTATTCCCTCTTGGTTGCCAAGATATTCTAGATGAATTCATTAGTGACCAGGACTTGGTCTTAATGGTTAACTAATTTACAATAATTTTAATTTTGTTATTGATTGTAATTGTGTCATTGCAAGAAGTACCTCACTCCTCTTTCTCTCTCTCTCTAGTGTGGCCTGGCTTGCCATCGCAAGTGTCTCTCTACTCTTGCTATCCGTTGCGGTAACAGGGTGGGTGTGGTCTAGTCATTGTGTACACGCCTCTCATTATCCTTTGTGTATAGAGACTACCTCGTAAGATGAACACATTTGGTGTTGGGTTCCACGCTCATCTCAAGGCTACCAAGAGGATGGTGCCTATCATAGTGACCAAGTGTATTAATGAGATGGATGAGAGAGGTAGGCGTGTCAGTAGGTGTGGTCTTACTAACTGACACACACCCTCTGCAGGATTGAGTACTCAAGGATTGTATCGGATATCCAGCGCCAAGTCTAAGATGGAGAAACTGTGTCAGCTGTTTGAAGCAGGATCCGAGCGTGTTGATCTGTCTGACCTTCAGCCTCATCTCATTAGCTCATGCTTGAAGCTATACTTCAGACAGGTATGTATGTGCCTACATTGTGTGTTATGGTGTGTTATTTACTATTTCTTCTCTCATCAGTTGCCAGAGCCATTGCTAACATTTGACTTGTATCACGACTTCATTGGTTTTGCGAGAGTAAGTACAGACTAACATGTACTGGTAATGTAGAACTGTTGTTGATGAATCTACCTTTATATACCTGGGCTTTTATTTTGATGTGCATACCCGGGCTTTTATTTGATGGCTACACCCGGGCTTTTATTTGATGACTACACCCGGGCTTTTATTTGATGACTACACTCAGATGACGATACCTGGGCTGGCTTTTATAAGAGAGAGAGTGAGTGGGTGGGCGGGCTTTTATTTGATACTGCACCCGGGCTTTTATTTGATGACTATATCTGGGCTTTTATTTGATGACTACACCCGGGCTTTTATTTGACATGTTCTACCTTTAGGAAGCGTCCAATTTCCTCCCTTGTAACTTTGCTAAAGCTAGTCCGGAGAGGGAGCTACAAGCCAGGGACCTGCTGGAGCAGCTACGATCACTCATCAATTCACTATCTGAGGCAACACAGCTAACACTAGCTAGACTAATGTACCATCTACATAGGTAATAACCACACCCCTTACTCCACCCACCATCAGCTTGTCTTGTTCTTCAGAGTGAGCAGTCCCGAACATGTTAAGTTCAACTGTATGCCGGCTAGTAATCTGGGGATCGTGTTCGGACCTAACCTGCTTCGTCAAGAAGAGGTCATCTCATCATTAGCTGTGTTGGCTAACATGAGCTATCAGGCAAAGGCGGTCGAGATAATGGTAGCACACGCCCATGATGTGAGTTAGACAGGAGTGAGTGAGTGAGTGGGTGAGTGAGTGAGTGGGTGAGTGAGTGAGTGAGTGAGTGAGTGAGTGAGTGAGTGAGTGAGTGAGTGGGTGAGAGTGAGTGAGTGGGTGAGTGAGTGGGTGAGTGAGTGAGTGGGTGAGTGTGTCAGTGCTTGAGTGAGTAATACAGCAGCTAATGTGTCATGTTTTGTTGTTCAGATATTCGTTGTACCAGAGAAGGACATCAAGCAACTCGAGATGGAGTCTGATGACAGTGATACATACACTGCTGAGGTATGTGTCTACCATTATCGTGACCATTGTTACTTCACTCTCCTCACACAGCGCCTAGTGGATGCTACCCCACCCACCTCCTCTCCTCCGAGGGTTGAACTAGAGCCAGACACGTCACCTGATCCATCACTATCTAACACCAGTATGTGACCACACCCACTAGTGATGATGTCATCATGACGTCATATGTATATGTGATGTCATTGTTTATCTTTATTGTAGTGGAGGTTGAAGACATGAGAGGCACATTCAGTGAGCCCAGGACACCGTACAACACACCGCCTGAAAGGTGTGCTTTTAAAAATTACTATATGTTCTGACAATTAGATCATTATGGTATTTGCAGGAGAAAACACAATGTAGAAGAACTGCACAAAGCACTGGAAGTGTTCGGATCAACGTCAAAACCAAAGAACAATGTTGTGGTACGAGTCAATACTGCTTAGCTAGTAGTGTGCATTAGGTCAATTTTTATCTTATTTCGTGTGACTTATTATACAGTACATCGTTTTTATCGTGTATTGTCTTGGTGCAGCCGCCTATCCAGGCCTCGCCCCTACTGAAGGACTCTCGGCACTGGACTGACTCACCCTTGGAGACCCTCCTTCCTGGGACTGTAGACGATGATGACCACAGCTTCACGGAGGAGATCATGAAGACACTGGACCAGCGTCCATCCTTCAAAGAGGTCCTGACCCCAGTGCTGGAGTTCACACCTGATGAAGACTACAAGGCTAATAATGAGCTCTCCGATGGCGAGGAAGAGGACGTGGTTATAGTGACAGCGACCACTCAGCACAATCTAGAGAATGGACGGCGCCGCAGAACTCACTCACTGACGAAGTCCACCAGTGACTCGGACCATGAGTCAGCGGCAGGACAGGATGAAGATGGTGACGTGTTCCGCCACACCCCTCCTGACCCAACCCCTATACACCAGAACTCAATGTTCACCTCGCGTAGTGAGGACAATCTACTGCAGTGTAGGACCAGCTTCAGCCCAGAGGAAGAGGACGAGGATGAGATTAGGAAACGGAACAACTTTGAGGCAGTTATCCAGAAGTATATGGTGGAGTCGTCCGGCAGGAAGTCGGCTGGTAGTAGCTCGAGTGATCTACAAGAGGTAGCCATGGCTGAATACAAGCCATACCTACCTGACCTGCAGACCATCTTAAGCACCAGTCTACCATCATCGCCTCGCTCTTCCATCTTCTCCAATCCTCCGTCTAACAAGCGTGGTACACCCGCTCACTCTCTCCCTCGTAACTTCAGCCAAACCACCAAGTCTCACAGATTGCCTACTAGACAGTATTCCGAGGGACACATTCACAGTCCCATGTTTCAAATCGCTTCTCCTCCTCTCACATCTCCTGTGAGTCTGACCAGTGGCGGCAAGGCCAGCAGCCAAGGGTCCTTCTCTGAAGGGTTCTCAGAGGAACTGAACGAAGAGATAGGCCTGAGGAGAAAGAGAGAAAGTGACTTAGTGGAGCAGCGATCGGTTGAAGAGAGAGAAGAGACAGATGGACTAACAGACTCGGGGGTGGCACAGCCTGAAGGGATGAAGGCACAGCACGAGACCAGTGATAGTGGAGTGGACAACACTCGCCATCATAGCACTGATGAGGAGCACCATGATGACCTACCACTACCTGATAACTCACCCGCCAGGCACTCCCTCCATATCAGTTACCTCCACTCCGAGAGCAGAGACTCAGGACTCAGTGACTCTCCTGTTCCATTTGCCGACTACTCACAGATCAAGGGATGCAAGTCCTCTCCACAGCGTCACTCTGCTGCCAGTGGGTTGGCTCAGACCAGCATGCACGCCCCATCAGACAAGATGACCTCCGCCGACCCTCTAGCTACTGCTGGGAGCTCCAGTAGTGACATGCCGACACAAACTGATGAGTATCACGACCGTCACACGTCACCATCACTAGACTCCACCCTCCCTCAGTCACCAGACCACACCTCTGAACCTCGGTCAGCGATCTCCCCAGGTCCTCCCAAACCCAACCATCTTCCTCTCCTCGAGTCTGATAGCAAGCTAGATGCTGTGGAACACATTCGAATGGTCAGTTCTGAGGAACTAGCACCAACTCCAAGGAGACGTACTGTTGAGAAATTTGGCATGAAGCGATCACAGAGCCATGGTGAGGCTCTATCACGTGACAGCAACTCATCGCCGACGTTTAGCCATCAGACCCGACATGGCCGCCTCATTATTCTCGCTGACAACAGCAAGCAAACAGATCAGTCATCAGATGACTGTAAGACAGCAGCGGCAGGGGCCAGTAAGGACAGCTCAAAAGGAAAAGGAAAGAGAAGAAGAAAGTTCAAATCGTCAGAATGCCTCTATCAAGCAAGCTCTAGTCCACGATCACACAGAAGAACACCTTTCTTTGTATAAATCGACCTTCTTTGTCTAAAAATAGCATCGACCTTGTCTAAGAATAGTAACAGAGTGTTATGTTCAACCACTTACCATGTCATGTCTCAATCTGCAGTCAGTGTTAAGTTATTTATTTATTTCAAGTATTATTCCTAGATCAGAGTGCTGTTTATTATCAATAAATTTTTATTATAATAGTTAGGGTGGACCAATCACATTACTCATTGTACTATTAACAAGAATAATTTATTATTAATGATTATGTTATAATTATTCACTTCACAAGTTGTGTACCACATGTCAACAGTAGTGTTTTATATTGTGTGTGGTGAAAAGCGAATATATAATGTAATTGCTCCAGTGTAAAAAAGGCTGCCCAATCGAAAATCAGCCGACGACGTCACTGCGGGAAGGAGTGCAACACGTGACCAAAATAATGTCTATAAATATTATACGTGCATATGTTTCGGCTCAGTTCTTCAGTGATCTTCTCGCATCGGATATTGCATACTCTGAAGGTTTGTAAACGTAACTATCCTGCATTATTCATTTTTAATTATTATATTTGCTGTCTCTTTTGAAGCTTGTCAAGTTCCGGACTGTGAAGCTTACTTGCGGTGTTCTGATCAGTTAATTACACCGTGGCTGTGCTCCGTTCTGTCTGCAGTGGCGGGACGGACTTTTGTCGCTTCCCGGCCGGGCTGTTTTTATGTGAGTCGTACACGACAGTATACACTATGATGTGCATGTAACAATGAAATTGCATTGCTATAGAAATCTAGCGCGGTTATCTTGAAAAAAAAACAGTCTTCGAGTTTACACACTTCATAGCAAGAAATAAGCATGCAGTAACACTAGTATGATGCATTTCAAAACTATAGACACCGTACTGTAAATGGTCATTAACTGCAGCCGTGCTCCTTCTTGTTAAAAACACAATTGTAAATGCCTGCTATTGTGAGGTTTTTAAAGCTAAAAAACTTATTCTTTAGTTCAAATTTTCAACGTTAGTATGAAAGATCATGAATGAGAGCAAGAAAATGCGCATAACTGCAAAACATACTAGCAAAACTGTGTAGGTAGCGTGTTATTGCTATTAGCACATTTTTAGGAAGTTGGTCTATATTTTCAGTCTTGAAGTAGATTTTTTTGAATGGAGTATAGTCCTTTCAACTTGCGACCAGCACACTGTAGTTTACAATAAGAAGATATGGGACCAGGTATTCAACAAATTGAGCACCCAGCGAAGTCATCCACTCGATGCCTGCCATAAAAATCGACATAGCCGTGTACAGAGATAATAATTATGAAAATTATGAAAATTGACTCCATAATCAACAATGGAGATATCATATGCTTAATTGTTTGTTTTTATTAAAATTAATTTATGCTAGAAAAAGGGAATACCTAGTGTCCTTATACTTGGTTATCTACACTGCAATAACGGTATGTGTAACTAGTCATTTGTTGTATGGAATTTTATATCATTCCTTTGCTGGATCCTAGCTCAGCTCAGTTAGCTTTGCTTCCACATGATTGCACATACACTCATGCATGTACTCCTGTAAAAGCACAACAATAAATGCTACATGGCCGATTTATTTTACTCACTGCAAATATCTAGTAACAAATGACCTGTAAAAGCTGCAATACTATTTTTGCAGTGTAGAGATTATAATTATTATAGGCACTAACAATAATTATAGGATTACCATGAAATTATTTTTATTGAACAATGCAAGTATCGATTAGTTTTGTAGCTAATGTAGCTCCCTTTCAAGGGCTCAATCTCTTGAAGAAGTCCATTAACCTTTCAATATGATGCATGCTTACAAGAAAATTATAAAGATTTTTATCGAAATCAAAAGGATAGGGTTGTGAAATCTACCACTGGTCCACAATGTAAACTAACAAGGAACAAGGGACAGACCATATATAGATCCCTTAGATGTTGTTTTACATTGGGAGCCAGTGACAGATTTCCTCATTACTAATCTATCATCCTACGTCCATTAGAATTTTTTTAAAATTTTCTTGTTGGTGCTGAATTGAGTTTGATTTCTTCGATGTAGATATGCATGCATTCTGGGCCGCATGCACGTGATACAGCATTCTTGCCTACATGATATATCATTTTGACTGACTCTGGTGGCTATTGCGGAAATACGAAACATGTTTATGCATAACAACCACAAAGCAACGACATAAAAAAGAAAGAATCTATTCCAAGCCTGTATGGTATGCAAATAATTATCTGGTATGCTCATTCTGTGACATACTTCCGTCATGTGTTCGACAGGAAGTTTGGTGGGCGTCGCACTGGCCTGAGAGTGCATCTGATGGGCGTGGCACTGGCCTGAGAGTGCATCGGCCTGAGACTGCATCGGGATGACAAGTCTATATGGAATAACTAGATATTCCACGGTTTATCATGTGATTTCCTGTGGTATATCTTGATATTCCATGGGAAGTCACATGACACCCACTGGGCAAAAAAGACCATACAAATGGTCTACCTTCCAGAGAGAAAAATAGGAAGGGGTGAGAGTTGTGAGTCAACCTCACCAGTAAACTATAAAGAGTGTGCAAGCCTCCCTTATTTATCCTATAGAAACCTACAGACGTCAGTGGGCATTGTGGTTGCCATGGTACAAGTCAGTTATACCATGCCTACCTGTGGTGTATCATGAATACACTCAGCAATAACTATTAATCCCTCAGGCTACGCCCTCGGGATTAATAGTTATTGCTTCGTGTATTCGTGATACACCACGGGTAGGCATGGTATAACATATACTTAGATTTGTCACATTATGTACTTTCACAACCAAACTTAATGAAATTTTAATTTTCTTATTTAAAATTACAGATTGTGCTACTTCATTCACATCTGTTGACAAATTGGTGCATTGAAAATTCCATCGAGTAATTTCGATCAAGAACATTAAAAGTGCGCGATAAAGCAGCTTGATCACTTCACTATCTAACCTATATGAACACTTCATACTATCACAAAGTTGATTTCAACTTCGAAAGTCTTTGTTGGCGATTTCACTGGCTTTGGCACACCATGTACAGTGGCAATAGTGGCACACATTCTTGTGTACTGGTATATGTACATTGGCAATAACTTTTGACGGAGGGTTACGCTTTAATCTTTTGCACTTTTGCTAAAAATTCTTTAATTGTAACAAGATTCCCTAGTTGAGCCCTTATTAAAACACGTGCACATAATATTATATTGAATTCAGGCTTGCCAAGCAGTAGTAGTTGTGTAAGTTGTCCTTGTACAACATTCCACTACTTTGTTGTAGAGTGATCAATCACTCTGTGAGGGCAACATGAATCAGTTACAGATACCATGCCTTGGTCTCCCATTTAAGCTTGGTATGCTGTACGACTGTCGTACCAATGAGCTCATATCTGGTATAACTTTGTGGAAGCAAGAAACACTTTCTAAACTTCCAGATACCACAACACAAGAAACCTCAAGGTTTGAACTAGTTAGTGAAGATACATTTAACCAAAAAGCTTTCCACCTGGGAGCAGGTGCTGATCTGCAACTTGGCATATTATCAGGTTTAGTGCAGGCTGGAGGTGCAGCTGAATTCTTGTACGATCGCAAAAGATCTAAAAACACGTCTCGAGTTACTTTAAACTATAAATCAACAACTAAATATGAACAGCTAACTATGGATCAGCTTGGAAAGGTGGAACACCCTGAAATCTATGATAAAAGCATTGCAACTCATGTAGTAACAGGGGTTGTGTATGGTGCTGATGCATTCTTTGTCTTGGATCAGGAAGTAACCAAACACCAAGATGTCAAGAAAGTGGAAGGAAAGATAGGGCTAAAGATTAGGAAACTTTTACCTCTTGATAGCATGCCTTCTATTGATGGTTCTGCTAGCTTCACTGCTGAATATGAAGGTGATGAGAAAAAGCTCACATGCAGGTATTTTGGAGATGCTATCCTAAATAAGTACCCAACAACATATCAAGAAGCTATCAAAGTGTGCCAGGATCTACCCAATTTGTTAAAAGGTAAAGCTGTAGCTAAGAAAGCATGGCTGCTTCCTCTTGCAGACTTGGACACAAGATGCCAACGGTTTTCTCGTGAAGCAGATAGCTTGTTTTCACAACTTCTTTTCCAAAAAATACAAGATCTCTTTGAATACTTGAATGAAGTTGAAGTATCAACTAATGATCTGTTACAAAACGAAGCTTCTTTTTGCTTTACAGGAATCAACAAGGAATTGAACCGCTTAAAGAGATTGGTTAATACATACACACTTAGTGTGAAAGGAGACATTGCGATTTTATTGCCACAAGTAAGAGCAGGTAAATTTCCTGCAGTGAAGCTAGATGATGTAATTAAGCAAAACAGCCTCTCTCCTTATTGTCAAGAAAACCTTTTTTCTTTGATTTGCGAGAAAGAGCAAGAAATAAGATATTTAAATCAATATCTAATGTTTCTCAAACAACAAGAGTTTATACACTTTGCCTTTAAAGATGGAGAGCTACACTCTGTCTTTGATTTTAATGATGCACGTGACGTGGTGTGTCTAGATTTCAACATACATTGGGGTAACAACAATGTTATGAATAGAATGGAAGCCTACTTAGAAGAAGAAAAGAGAGACAAGAAAAAGCCAAATTCTACATATGAATTTTGGTGCACTGAGAGTGCAGTGGCAAATATTAAACGACAGATAAAGTTGTTTGCAGGTCACGTAAAAGCTAATCGTTGTAGACCAGGTATGAAGTACGTAGTCACTAATGGTCAGAGTAAACTAGCCAAACAAGCCCCTGATTTACTAGCTGTTATCTCTTTGTATCAAGATTCATCTTCACCGATTGAATTTCAACCTCTTGGTCCTCCTGGTAAGCACACTTGCTGAAATGGTCACCTCTGACAGTGTCAGTCTTACCTGGCAAGCACCAAGGCGTGGATCAAAAAATATTACTGGTTACACTTTCAGCTACTCATATGAAGAAAAAAGCTGGTTTGATGTAAAAGTGATTCTTGACAGATATGATCTTCAAAATCCCGTAATTATAGCTACTAACTTAGCTCCAAACACAACTTTCCGCTTTAAAGTACAAGCCAACAATGCTAATGGCAATGGCCCTTACAGTTTAACAAGTGAAAGCATAACAACAAAGCCTCCAGTTGCCTTAAAAGAAAAATATCAACCACACTGCAAGTTAGTAAATGAGAAGATTCCAAAAGTTTACAAATTACCTACACTTGCTACATTTCAAAGTGATCTGATTGAAAAAAGAGATGCCCTCGCAACTCGTTCTTCAGTTTCTGCTGCTGCATCACGAAAAGTAGTTATGTTAGTCGGTGCCACAGGATCAGGGAAGACTACTCTCATCAATGCTATGGCTAACTATATCCTGGGAGTGAAGTGGGAAGATGACTATCGCTTCAAACTCATCACAGAGAAGACAAGTGATGATCAGACTAAGAGTCAGACTAAAGTAATCACTGCATATACCTTCCACAAAGAAGAAGGTTATCCTTTCCACTATTCTCTAACAGTGATTGATACTCCTGGGTTCGGTGATACTGAGGGATTGGAAAGAGATAAGAAAATTACTGCACAAATAAAGGAATTCTTCTGTTCCGAGAATGGCATTGACCAGCTTCATGCTGTTGGTTTTGTTGTGCAGTCATCACAAGCACGTCTCACTCCAACACAGAAATATGTGTTTAGTGCAATACTTAGCATCTTTGGGAAAGACATTGCTGGAAACATCTTTCTGATGACCACTTTTGCTGATGGCAATGAACCTCAAGTGTTATTCGAAAAGCCGAAGTTCCTTTTGAGGATTATTTTGAATTCAATAATTCTGCTCTGTTTGTAGACAAGACCAAGAGAGAAATATTTAATTCTGGCTTTTGGAGTATGGGAAAAGAAAGCTTTCAGTGTTTCTTCAATGCATTGCTCAGTCTAGAAGCTCGCAGTCTACAGCTAACACAAGAGGTGCTCACAGAACGACAGCATTTAGAAGTTTGCCTAGAAGGATTGCGACCTCAAATTAGAAATGGATTAAACGAGAGAAGTAAGTTAGAAAAAACAAGACTGCAACTAGAGCAAAGAGAAACTGACATGCGTGCAAACATGGATTTCACTATAACAGTTAAAGTTACCAAGCAGCGCTCGATTCTTCTAGAAGGTGGTCTTTTCACTACGACATGCTTGAAATGTAACTACACCTGCCACCTGCACTGCACTATCTCTGATGATGATAAGAAGTATAAATGTGCATCAATGACTTGGCTCACCAGGAAAGAAAAAACTACATGTAGAGTTTGTCCCCAAAAATGTTCCTGGACTTTCCACAAAAACACACCGTATCGGTATGAGTTTTATGAAGCTGAAGAGACCCAAACTCTGAAAGAGATCTCTGATCGTTATGAAGTAGCTGAATCTTCAAAGAATAAATTAGAAAACTTAATTGTTAAAATTAACAAGCGAATTACTGAAATTGATCATGGTATTGAACAGAAGCTTCAAGAAGCAAGAAATAGTTTATGTCGCTTACAAGAAATTGCTTTGATACCTAATCCAATGACACACGATGAATATATTGACATTCTTATCGAAACTGAGAAACGAGAATGCAAGCTTGGTTGGGAAGATCGAGTTAAAGGCCTTGAAGTTGCAAAAGAAATGAATGCATCACTGATAACAACAGTACAGAAAGGTGATGTAGCTTCCCTTTATACTGAGGCAGCTAGACCAATGGGTGATCCACGCGGAAGAGGTTGGCTCAACGTAGGAGCACACTTTGCTTTGCATTGGTTTGGAAAACAGGTCGTGGATAGAATTGTATAGAAGACTTGGTTTGTCTTCAAATGCTCTTTTTCACATAAATAATATTAGTTATTGCTGACTAATGTTCATTATACTTGTTGTAATTCCTCTTGGCTCTCTTCTACTTTTCTTTTCCTCAACCCATCTAAATGTTTTTCCAACATACCAACTCCTCTTTTGTTAATTCTCTCTCTCCTCTGCTAATCTCTGACTCCCCTATTCATCGTGTTTATTTCTTTAAGTATTTAAGTTTTCTCACTCCGTCTCTTTCCTTTCCAAGCACATTTCTCATATTTCTAAAGTCCCGTAAAGTACTATAGGTTTAATTTTCAGAATTTTTATCATAAAGTTTTTCTTCTACTTCTTCTATTTTTCCGTTTATATTTTGTCCAATTCTTGAGTACTGCTCTCCTGTCTGGTCTCCTTCCTTTCCTACACTCTCTTCTAAACTCGATTCTGTCTAGTCTTTTGCTCTAAAACTTGCCTCAAAATTCAATTCTGACTCCATCTCCTCACTTATATCTTCTCATCACATTTCAAGTCTCTCTTCTCGTCGCAAAATATGTTGATTAAAAACTCTCTTCAAAATATCTCACAGCGCTCCTTGCTCCTCCATTCTTACCAAATACCCCCATCCTCCCTATCCCATTCGTTCCTATATGACCCCAACAACGTCCTCTTTTCCCGTTCCAGTTCCTTCTCTAAATCTGTTTCCTCTCTACCATTCTTCTGTGGAACTCTTTAGATTCTTCTATTAAATCTTCTCTCTCTATCCAATTTATCATTATAACTATTTTTGGTCACTATTAGACCCTGGCTATTGAGGGTTATTCCCCAAGATAAAAATTAATGACCTATGAAAGAAAACGAAATAAATTTGTTTTGTAACTTTGCAGTCTATTATAATTAGTAAAGTAAAAAATTTTTAATAAAAAACTGAAAAGTGTAGGGATGACTCTTAAAAAAGGAAGGGAACAAGATGGGATGATGCTTGCAAAAGTAAAGGAACAAGATGGAATAATGCTTGCAAATGTAAAAGTCCCAAGTATCCCTACATCAGCGGCTTGCTGCGACAACGTGCTACTGACAAATGCGGAATCCTCTTCAAATACCTTTTATAACCGTCAAATACTTCATCGGACTGCGTCCTCCAAACACAGCTACCTGCAGCTTATTTAAAACTGTGAACTACTTCATCGGACTGCGTCCTCCTAAACACAGATGCATCTAGTTATATACAACCGTCAATTACTTCATCGGACTGCGTCCTCCAAAGATAGATACCTCTAGTTATTCACAACCGTCAATTATTCCATCGGACTGCGTCCTCCTTCAAGCCGCTGATGTAGGGATACTTGGGACTTTTACATTTGCAAGCATTATTCCATCTTGTTCCTTTACTTTTGCAAGCATCATCCCATCTTGTTCCCTTCCTTTTTTAAGAGTCATCCCTACACTTTTCAGTTTTTTATTAAAAATTTTTTACTTTACTTGTTCCCGTTACTTTTTTGATCACTATCAGTTTGAACTTATTGATAGTATTCTATGTTAGATGTTATTTCATTTTTACAAGTCTGTGAGGAGTATATATAGATACTAGTCTAGCAGAGATGTGAATGTGCACAGCCTCTTGAGAGTAAGGAGTGTGGTTTAAATGTTTAAAAGTAAAGTAAAAAAGCTTTAATAAAAAAACTGGAAAGTGTAGGGATGACTCTTAAAAAAGGAAAGGAACAAGATGGGATGATTCTTGCAAAAGTAAAGGAACAAGATGGAATAATGCTAAGCTTGCAAATGTAAAAGTCCCAAGTATCCCTACATCAGCGGCTTGCTGCGACGCAACTGACAAATACGGAATCCTCTTCCTATACCTTTACAATTGTCGATTACTTCATCGGACTGCGTCCTCCAAACACAGCTATCTGCAGCTTATTTACAACTGTCAACTACTTCATCGGACTGCGTCCTCCTAAACAAAGATACCTCTAGTTATTTACAACCATCAATTACTTCATCGGACTGCGTCCTCCAAACACAGATACATCTAGTTATTTACAACTGTCAACTACTTGATCGGACTGCGTCCTCCTAAACACATATACCTCTAGTTATTTACAACCGTCAATTACTCCATCGGACTGCGTCCTCCTTCAAGCCGCTGATGTAGGGATACTTGGGACTTTTACATTTGCAAGCTTAGCATTATTCCATCTTGTTCCTTTACTTTTGCAAGAATCATCCCATCTTGTTCCTTTCCTTTTTTAAGAGTCATCCCTACACTTTCCAGTTTTTTTATTAAAGCTTTTTTACTTTACTTGTTCCTGTTACTTTTTTGATCACTATCAGTTTGAACTTATTATTTGTATTCTATGTTAGATGTTATTTCATTTTGACAACTCTGTGAGCAGCAGTTACTAGTCTAGCAGATGTGAACGTGCACAGCTAGGGTCTGGAGAGTAAGGAGTGTAGTTTAAAATAATGTTTAATAATTATTACCAATCATTCATTGAAAGGTTTAAAATAGTAAAGAGGTTAAGGACGCAGACAGCAAAATATCAAGTCCAGGTATGATTTGACAACATGATACTTGTTATTACAGTAATGGATGAAGGAAGAGACTAATACTGACAACTCATGATGCTGCAAGCCCAATAGTACGAGCGAGCACGCCTAGTAGAACCTTGTTGATGTCAATATCACACTCACAGAGGCTTCTAGTCCTTTACAACTTATCTGCGTGGTGTAGGAACCTTACTGTGCGTAGAATCTTGCTGCCGGTAACTTAGAATACTTGTTCACGTCTGGGTATGTCAGTTTTAACCCGCCATCTGAAGCTTTAACGAACAGATCAGTGTTACTTAGGGTATAGTACTGCTCTAGACAAATTTCATACCTCTGGCTTGCGCGCTGAAGCGTCCAGAGCAGAGACAAAACGCAGTATCGATCGAGATAGCTACAAAACTGATGTGGGCGGAGTTAATGATACGAGCGTCAAGAGGGTTAAATATTTAATGGCGTCTTCAGTCCAAAACGGCCCAAAAACCATGTTTTTCATGGATTACTCGCTTCTGGTAGTGTTTAATGCCTATCTAAGAAGTAAGTGCACTATTCCAGATGTATACACGTGCAATTGTGCAGGTTTGGTAGTGATTCGTTCACTCAGGACAGCGCTAGGCTTACTGAAAGAGGAAAGAAGAAAGAAGAAGAAAGAAGATGAACAATTCGCGTGGGCGGCGATTTTTGTTTACCACTTTAGAAACGTCTACTCGCTTCGCCAAAGGTATTTCCAAGCTCAGAACAATCTCCTGATCAATCCTAGATGTCTGGAATCTCGAGAAACGCTACAACAACGAAGATCTTCAACGGCCTCCCTGAGAGTCGCCATCTTGATTTTCGTCGACAAGCAAGCAGTCCCGGCGACTTTCATAGACTTCCTACAAGCGCTCGCACTTCAGATTCCCTTAGAGATAGTGAAAATGCAGTAGAAATGTATAACAGTGGAGATATGTGCGAAAACTCATTTTCACACATGAGTAGCCGCCATCTTAGTTCGAGGTCATCCCTACATATCATTGCCGATCGGCAATGATAATATTACCAGTCACAAGAATAATCATTCATTGAAAGGTTTAAAATAGTTAAAGAGGTTGAGGACACAGACAGCATAATTTCAAGTCCAGGTATGATTTGACAACATGATACTTGTTAGTATTGTAATGGATGAAGAAGAGACTAGCACTAGTACTGACAATTCATAATGCTGCGGGCCTAAACAGTAGGAGCACGCCCAGTAGAATCTTGTTGAAGTCAATATCACACTCACAGAGGCTTCTAGTCCTTTGAAACTTACGCTGCGTGGTGTAGGAACCTTACTGTGCGTAGAATCTTGCTGCCGGTAAGCAGGCTAGACACTCAAGTTGTTCACGTCTGTGTAAGTCAGCTTTAACCCGCCATCTGAAGCGTTAACGAACAGATCAGTGTTATTTAGGGTATAGTACTGGTTTAGACACATTTTCATACCTCTGGCTTGCGCGCTGAAGCGTCCAGAGCAGAGACAAAACGCAGTAGCGAGATAGCTGCAAAACCGATGTGGGCGGAGTTAATGATAAGAAGCGACAAGAGGGTTAATTAATGAAGTCGCTAGTCCAAAACGGTCCAAAAACCATGTTTTTCAAGGATTACTCGCTTCTGGTAGTGTTTGATGCCTATCTAAGAAGTAAGTGCACTAACCCTGATATATACACATGCGATGGTGCAGGTTTGGTAGTGATTCGTTCACTCATGACAGCGCTATGCTTGTCAAAGAAGAAGAAGAAGAAGAAGAAGAAAGAAGATGAACAATTCGCGTGGGCGGCGATTTCAGTTTACCACTTTAGAAACGTCTGCCAGCTTCGCCAAAGGTATTTTCTTGCTCAGAACAATCGCCTGATCAATCCTAGATGTCTAGAATCTCGAGAAACGCTATAACAGCGAAGATCTGCAAATTCTCTCTGTCTTGATTTTCGTCGTCAAGCAAGCAGTCCCGGCGACTTTAATAGACGTCCTACAAGCGCTTACACTTCAGAGTCACTTAGAGATAGTTAAAATGCAGTATAGATGTATAATAATAGAGATATGTGCGAAAACCCATTTTCAACATGAGTAGCCGCCATCTTAATTCGAGGTCATCCCTACATATCATTGCCGATCGGCAATGATAATTGTAGTGCTTTCATTGTTGTTTTCTATGATTGTCATAATTTTGTCTTTGCTTGTAAGCAATGAAATATTAGTTTCTCCTTCTTATTTTTTCATTTCTCTTACATGTAGATGTATAAAAAACATTTTTCTTGACTTAATAAGATTAAAGTTAGTCACTCAATATGACGGTGGATGTAAAACACGGAATGGAATGCCAAACAGGGTAGACATGATCTCAGGTCTGGATGTATTACGTCAAGAGTAATAGGAACGTGACATGCCTATGCATGTATAATTATTATTATAAAGCCTCATTCCAAAGCGAATGAATTGGTCAGCTAGCTGGTCTCGGTATCTCTGGGTAGGTGGTGTGTATTGCAGTGTGTGGTGCTAGCTAGGGTTCGAATCCCGATAGGTGTAGTCCTTTTTATACTTTCTGCACAAGCAGAGCAGCTGTCACCAAATGATAATTAGACGGCAGCTGCTGCAGGAACCAGTAAAGACAGCTCAAAGGGAAAAGGAAAGAGAAGAAGAAAGTTCAAATCATCAGAAAGCCTCTATGAAGCAAGCTCTAGTCCACGATCACACAGAAGAACACCTTTCTTTGTATAATTATATATCGACCTTCTTTGTCTAAAAGACCACGTCTTCTTGGGTGTATGGAAAAGAAGGAAACGGACGACGGGAAATGGGCGTGGTCTCGCACTCAAGACCCCAAAAACTAAACCCAAGACCCTAAAACCTTCGCCGCTAACTGTGCAAAGTCGGGAGGGTATCCTAACCCGGGCCTTCGGCCCTTGGTAAGCCTAAGGATCGTCGGGAGGGTCGTCCTAACCCGGGCCTTCGGCCACGCCCATTTTCCGTCGTCCGTTTCAGTTTTCCGTTTCCTTCTTTTCCATACACCCCGTCTTCTTTGTTACGTAGTCTAATACACTGTAAGTCTATTAGAAAACGGACTGAGGAACGCGGTTCATGATCGACGTGTTTATGCATGCACTAGGCAGCGAAGACTTCTGTGAGCTCAAGATTCCAGAAATGCAAATTTTGGCAAAGCTAAAATCTAGTAACAGAGCGATTTTTTTCGCTATCGCTCCTATAAAGCACAGCCGTTTTGTTGCAAGCAACCCAGCTCGTCGAATAGAACACTGACCATAGCAACGCGCAGCGCCGTGAATATTAATTAGTTGTGAGCGCGTGTATGGTCATTCCCGACGGGTCATTCCACTGATCAGGGACACTTTTGGGTGAGCTCTCTCGCATCGGGTATTGCATACTCTGAAGGTTTGTAAACATAACTATGCATTATTCCTTATATTATACTTGCTGTCTCTTTTGAAGCTTGTCAAGTTCAGACTGTGAAGCTAGTTGCATGCCGTGATCTGATCAAGTTAATTACACCGTGACTGTGTCTCTTCTGTCTCCGCCTTTTAGCAGTGGACGGACTTTTGTCGCCTCCTGTTTTTATGTGAGTCGTACATGATGCATATTACGGTATACACTTTAATGTACGTTGTGCTAGTCGGTTATTAGTTGGGCGTGGCCCGACCTCAGGTCATCTTGAAAAAACCAGTCCGCACGAACTGCAAAAATAATACTATGGCAGCGATTCACCTCAGTCTACACACTCCATAGCAAGAAATAAGCAGTAGCACTAGTATGATGCAACTAGTCATGGTAAAATGTAGCCTGACCGATATTCTATATATGTGACCGTGTCTGGGAAAACCGACCAAATCGCGCAAATTATAAGAATCGAGTTATTGGTACCATTAGATTCCCCCATCCTTGGCGAGTACAGCAGTTCTTGAAGCGTCCTGATCGTGCATTCCGTCGCTAAGTTCGAAAATTAACTTCCGTATATTCGCTCTAATATTCCGTATACGTAAATTTAAATCCAACGTGACCACACCCACCAACAAAAAGAAACGTCTGAAACAATGGCTAGCGTTGGATTTCTCATTGTATCTCTTTCCATCCTGCTTCATAGAAGTCGAGAGTTGACTAAACAAGGTACAGTGTCACAAACAAAGCTTGCTCTTGCTCAGCAAGCGCTCGTGCTGTCAGCCTAGCGTTGCCATGGTGAGCGCGTGACAACAAAATTATTGCATTGGTATACGGGCAAACAGAAACTTGGTAGCGCTAAACAAACGCTTCGTACAGAACAACTAGAGCGTTCTGGGACACGGGACTACCTCAAAAACATGCAGGAATGATGGAACTATCCTATGGAGCACATAACTCGATTTCCCACAAAATTCAGTCGAGCGTACTAAAACGCTAATATCTCAGTTCGATAATTTGCGCGATTTGGTCGGTTTTCCTAGACGCGGTCACATATGGTCAGGGGACCAAAGTTGTAGTACACATCACAACTATAGTTGTGACCCAATCAGATTGTAGCATTACTTTATGAATATAATTAATGTAATCGGCCTATTACGTACACAAAACGTTATGACAGCTTCAGCTTGCATCTCAGACGTGGCTATAGAAAGGCAGCAGTGAATGCTGTGCACAGTTGGGGTATAGCTCTCTGTGTGAACTTGCTGAGTAGCCATTATGATACAGCGCACGTGTACACCCACGCATATTATTAAGTAACCACTGTTAAATTATAACTGCTACATTCCAGCGCGACTACTGATGTGTGCTAGTGTCCCCTGACCATACAGAATGGGATTGGTCAGGCCATGCCTGACTAGGTACAATGGTCATTAACGGCAGCCAGATTATTTACTCTTGCTGCAGCCATGCTCCTTAAAAGGTATTGTTAAAAAACACAATTTCGAGTACCTACTATTGCTGGTGAGGTTTTTAAAGCTAAAAATACTTAGTCTATAGTTCAAATCTTCAACTTTAGTATGAATGGGAGCAAGAAAATAAGCTTTATTGCAAAATTAAGCTGTGTATTGGTATTTTTTAGTAGTTGGCCAGTATTTTCAGTCTTGAAGTAGATTGTTTCGAATGGAGTATAGTCCTTTCAACTTGCGACCAGCACACTGTAGTTTACAATAAGATGGGATCAGGTATTCAACAGATACATCTTGAGCGCCCAGCGAAGTCATCAACTTCATGCCTGCCATAATGAAGCACCTAAGGTGCAGATGCCTCGGTGGAATGACACAATATCCACAAACACAACTATCCACCATTCCACAAACACAGCAACTGCAGAAGCATGTATACAGGATTTCTGCACAGTGCAGTGCTTTAGTTATGCAATCAGAAGCCAATCAGTGCTAACCACAATTCAACTGGGCGTGTCTACAATGTTCAATACAGCACACGCATAACTGAACACGAGCAAAACTTCCATAGCTTGCTTACACAATTTCTCTGGACCTGCGCTGCTATCCTGAAGTGAAATTCTAACCTATCAGCTTCTAGGTAGTCAACTGTGCATAGCTTTGCGTTTGAAGAACTCCAGATCGCCAGCAAAAGCCATGATCAATCGCGAGTGAGCAAATAGCGCCATAACTCACGAACTAAGCTTCGTATAAACTTTTCACATGAATGAAAGTGATATAATACCGTGTTCTACTTGCATTGCTAGTTTCAAGGCTTGACTTTCAGTGCGCGCTACAAACCGAACCAGGTGATGCAGTAACTCACGAATAGAGCCTTATAACCCAAATCCTTACAATTCATTTTCAAGCAAATATCGACTTTAGCTTGTGTTACACGTTTCAGCGCTTAGTTTCAGCGAGCGACGAGAAATCCTGCCAAGACATGCAGACATACAGACAGATACACAACACGACTACTGTATGCCCCGTGGCTTCGCCCACCTAGGCATAAAAATTGACAGCCATAATTGTACTGAGGGATTACCATGAAATTTTATTGAACAATACAATTATCGATTAGTTTTGTAGCTAATGTAGCTCCCTTTCAAGGGCTCAATCACTTTCAGGAAGTCCATTAACCTTTCAATATGATGCATACTCTATACACAAAATATTTCCCATCTACAAAATGTATGTGACATGCGTTATTATGTGCATTTTCATTGTCTTTGTGAGCTATTGCTAGATATTGCAATACTTGGTTTTGCAACAGAGGCGTGATGGAATGTTCGCGCTGAATATAATGATAAAAACGTGCTATGATGAGGTGACCGCCCAAGAATGGACAGGGTCCATGGATGAATTTCGCAGGAGTATACAGTTCTACTTCAGCTTCGCACACTTTCGCGAAATTCATATAGTGGAGACCCTGTACATTCTTGGGCGGTCACCTCGTCAAGCGCGTTTTTCTCATTATATTCAGTGCGAACATTCCATCACGCCTCTGTCGCGAAACCAAGTATATAGCATCAGAGCTATTGTGAGCATGCCTGTAAATGCTCATTCTTGCTTCTTTCAAATCATGCCTTATTTGGTTGTTTCACAGACCTGTAGACCTATAGATCAAAAGCACCACTAGCAGTTTAATATGACTTAGGGCGTTTCCGCACTGACGTTCCAATGCGCATTGAACCGCATTCAATGTGGTTTGGCTCCGTCCGCACTGCGCATAAATGCACGCAAATTTTCGGATCCGGATTCAATGCGCATCATCCCATCCACTTTCATATGTGCTTTCAAATCGATTGTAACTGAATTGAGTCTGGGTGTGGCGTCGATCACATGGCTTAATTGCTTGTGAAGACAGCTAACTTGAGCGCTGACTAAGACCGCCCTAGTGTGCGCTGGAAATAAAACAAAGCGTAGGACACATCAGGCTAGCGCTGGTACGTGACAAGGCTAGTTTCTTTAGCTTACAGCAAACTGTTACTTACGTCACATGACATGATCGACGCCAGCAACTGGATCGATTCTGCTTGATCTTGTTCTAGTGCGGACGTGCTCAATGCGACTTGAATCGAATCAGAGTCAATGCGAATAGAAACCACTTTGTAGTGCGGACACGGCTTTATAACATGGATTTATCATGAATATGCCTGTTGGCATATTCGCATTATTATGTCATAGTCTGGGGTCAAAACAGTTACATTTATTCTTTGATGTAGCAATAGATCCTCCCCTGTCAATACTGTTAGTACTGCTAATATAAGCCAATACATATACAGTAGTTTTATTACTTCTTGCAAAAACAATTTTTATTAACTTCTTGCAAAAACAATTTTATTACTTCTTGCAAAAACAAAACCATAGAGTGTGCAAGTGCTAATTAATGACACCTCGCCTACACCACACGTGCACGGCCCACTCGTACTAGTATACTAAAAGAGATGGCTGCACGCACAAGTTGTGAACCTTCTCGTTGCTCAGCTTACTCCAAGGATCTACGGTGGCGTATGGTGTATCAACACGCATCTCTCTGTCTCACTTACATGACTGTCGCATCTAACCTGAACATATAGACGCTTCTACTGTTCGTAGAACGTTAAAGTTATTTCACCGCACTGGAGAAGTCACCAAGAAGCAATATATAACGATACAAACTTGAGTCATAAGCTTAATGATGAAGTCCAGCTCATTTTACTTGAAGTGGTTTTGGAACAACCTGCATGGGAGAAAGCTTCACGTATTGCAGACTGAGCTGAAGTACCTCACAGGAACCGAAGTGGCTACATCAACCATCTGCCAGTTTTTATACAAAAATGGTTTTTCAAGACAGAAGATGCGTATAGCAGCAAGTCAGAGAGATGCAGATTTACGATCAAGGTTTGTTAGTGAACTGAGTGTTTACAAGGCCGAGATGTTCATCTTTCTTGATGAAACTGGAACTGACAGAAGGGACGTGCTGAGAAGACACGCTTACAGCTTGAGAGGAAAACCAGCAGTATAGCACATCGGTTGCAAGTTAGAGGACAGCGTCTGTCTAGCATTGCAACAATGAGTACAGCTGGAGTGCTTGATTGTGAAGTTGTTTCTGGAAGTGTCGATAGAAAAGTTTACTATGATTTTGTATGTGAGCGACTGTTGCCTCATTGTACTTGATGCCATACAATGGAAGAAATCAGCATAGTGTAGATAATGCAAGCATCCATCACGTACAAGGAATTATGCTTGAGCATGGTAGAGGAAGTTGGTGCCCTAGTACTGTACCTACCAACATTTTCTCCTGATGTCAACCCCATTGAGGAGCTGTTTTCAAAACTCAAAAATACAATGAAATAGATTTAGAGCTACAAGAATGAAATAGTGTTGGCTGTATTTTCATTTTCTACCATTACAGAATCAGATTGCTACAACTGGATTGAGCTGCTAATATTTATTCTATGTAAAATGTTTACTGGATAAATACTGGAAAAGTGATAAATATAATATTTACTAGGAGATACGAATACGCATGAATGCCTCTTGTGGACTTTATTAAGTAGGCTAGCCTGTCTTATGTTGACCTGCTTTTGTTTGGTGACTGAGCTGCCTGCATGTCGGACCGGCGCTTAGTGTGGGTATAAATACATGTGAGTTCGGCATCATGCGTGTTGAGATCGCCCCGCAGTATAGTTTAGTCTGAGGAGAAGATCGAGGAGTTACTATGACAAAGCGAACTGCCGAAAGTCGTGGTGAGACTGATCGTGAACTGGACATTAGTGAGGTTACGAAGGCATCGCCTCAGGCCAAAATTCATGGCATCATGAGCAATCTCTCGCCCATGAAAAAGAGCTGCAGCACCCCGTACTTCGATGGCCAACTGACAGACGGGAAAGGGTTATAAGAATGTACGGTTTCGTGTCTGGTGTTCGTAGAAAGCTGTCGGACATGTCCTATGAAACTACGAAAATGCCAGAGGCGGTACTGTTAACGAACTGTGAAGTGAAGGAGTCCGATAAGACTGGTGAACTGCAGGTCCTGGTTACCAAGGATACTCAAGTCTTAAATCTGAAAAGGTGTTAGATGTCAACGAAGCCTTGCTAGCGGGAAGTACAAGTGCAGATTCTGGAGGGAAAACAATTACTCTGAAAGAGATCAACGACTGTTCCCAGTACCAAAGTAAAGGCAGTGAAAGTTGTGTGCCAAAGTAAAGGCAGTGAAAGTTGATGCACCGATGCAAGTGTCAGGTGGAAAGAGAAAGTAGGACGTTTTAGTTCGAGATGAGACTGGGAGCGCAAGATTCACTTATGGGAAACAGAAATTGACAAGATGAAAGAAGGTTGCTGCTATCAATTGAGTGGTGTGATGGTCCGTGAATATCTTCGCCTAAGGTTCCTCTCGACATCTAAATACAATTGCTTGATTGAACAGATCGAAGACATTGGTGCTGTGATTGAGGAAGACGCCGACGCCAGTGAGGAAAACAAGACAGTTAGCCACCGTTGCATGGATCGAATGACGAACGTCTGTGTGGTAGGCGTCAATCATCTTGATAGGTACTGCAGATGTTTAAAATGCAAGGGAAGAGTGGAAGTTGATGTGGATGATGAGACATTGGGTCACTGTGTCAAATGCAAGATGGCGATGATTCTTGAAGGTCTTTCAGAAGATTTGAGTGCTCAGATAACAGTGAGAGGAGCAGGTGGAATGAAGACCCTGCGAATTTTCGGAAAGATTGTGACTGAAATAGCCGAAACAGATCATGACCACACACTGCTGAGAGCAAATGCATTTGACGTTGTCTTTTCGGATGGGATTGTTCAAGCTATTTCTTGGAAATGACTTGAGTGCTGCAGAAGCTTGCTGTTTTGCTATTATATTCACTTGACTCTGCAAATACATAATTTTTATAAATCACTTGTATCTTCATTATGATATCTGCTGCAACATTATTATCACTTGGCTTAGTCATTTATCTCAATTATGATTAATCTCAATAGATATTTAGGGATGACCTTGAACTAAGATGGCAGCTACTCATGTGTGAAAATGAGTTTTCGCACATATCTCTACTGTTATACATTTCTACTGCATTTTAACTATCCATGAGGGAATCTGAAGTGCGAGCGCTTGTAGGAAGTCTATGAAAGTCGCCGGGACTGCTTGCTTGACGACGAAAATCAAGATGGCGACTCTCAGGGAGGCCGTTGAAGATCTTCGCTGTTTTAGCATTTCTCGAGATTCCAGACATCTAGGATTGATCAGGCGATTGTTCTGAGCATGGAAATGCCTTTGGCGAACCAGGCAGACTTTTCTAAAGTGGTAAACTGAAATCGCCACCCACGCGAATTGTTCATCTTCTCTTCCTTCCTTCAGTAAGCCTAGTGCTGTCGTGAGTGAACGAATCACTATCAAACTTGCACCATCACATGTGTATATATCTGGGGTAGTGCACTTACTTCTTAGATAGACATCAAACACTACCAGAAGCGAGTATTCCTTGAAAAACATGTGTTTTGGACTGTTAGAGTGACTCCATTAATTAACCCTCTTGTCGCTGCTGATCATTGACTCTGCCCACTTCAGTTTTGAAACTGAGCTTTGTTCTCGCTTTCTCTCTGCTCTGGGCGCTTCAGCGCGCATGCTAAAGCCTGGAGGTATGAACATTTGTTTAAAGCAGTACACTATGCCCTGGGTAACTCTGATCTGTCTATGCTGACATCATGACCCAAGGCAGGCGCGAACTGGACGACGGTGATGCTACTACCCGATCCGTAGCTAGGCTAGAGTTTCTTTCACTACCCGGCGTAAGCTGTACCCATAGGACCCCTGTGCTGTTGACAACTGGACATTGGTCATTGTAAAAAGCTAGAAGCCTATGTGATCGTGATATCGACATCAACATGCAAGCCTGGGACTAGTCTACGGACTGGGGGCCGGCTTCCAGGCATGATCATCATAGTGTTCCACTGAGTTGTTAGTGTTAGTCTCTTCTTCATCCATTACAGCGCTAAAAAATATCATGTTGTTGACTCATACTCTCGACCTCTCTAACTATTTAAAGCTTTTCATTATTCTTGTGATTGCCGATAATAACAAATTCCATGCCTGCACCCTCTACCTGCTGCTCACAGAGTTGTAAAAATGAAATAAAGCTAGCATATAGCTAGAATACAGCTAATAAGTTCAAACTGATAGTGATCAAAAAAGTAACAGGAACAAGTAAAGTATAAAAGTTTTAATAAAAGAACTAAAGAGTGTAGGGATGACTCTTGCAAAAGTAAAGGAACAAGATGGGATGATGCTTGCAAAAGTAAAGGAACAAGATGGGATGATGCTTGCAAAAGTAAAGGAACAAGATGGGATGGTGCTTGCAAAAGTAAAGGAACAAGATGGGATGATGCTTGCAAAAGTAAAGGAACAAGATGGGATGATGCTTGCAAAAGTAAAGGAACAAGATGGGATGGTGCTTGCAAAAGTAAAGGAACAAGATGGGATGATGCTTGCAAAAGTTAAGGAACAAGATGGGATGATGCTTGCAAAAGTAAAGGAACAAGGTGGGATGATGCTTGCAAAAGTTAAGTATGGAATAATGCTTGCAAATGTAAAAGTCGCAAGTATCCCTACATCAGTGGCTTGAAGGAGGACGCATTCTGATGAAGTAATTGACGGTTATAAATAACTAGCCTGAGGTATCTGTGTTTTGGAGGACGCAGTCCGGTGAAGTAATTGACGGTTGTAAAAGGTATAGGAAGAGGATTCTGCATTTGTCAGTTGCACGTCATCGCAGCAAGCCGCTGATGTAGGGATGCTTGGGACTTTTACATTTGCAAGCATTATTCCATACTTCACTTTTGCAAGCATCATCCCATCTTGTTCCTTTACTTTTGCAAGCATCATCCCATCTTGTTCCTTTACTTTTGCAAGCATCATCCCATCTTGTTCCTTTACTTTTGCAAGCGTCATCCCATCTTGTTCCTTTACTTTTGCAAGCGTCATCACTACACTCTTTATTATTTTTTATTAAAAGTTTTTTACTTTACTTTCACAATTATGATTAATCACAATACTGTTGGTTTGCCAAGAAAACAAAAAATGAGATGATTAAGATTGATCACGGCTTAGTTGGTGAAGGCATTCTTCTTCTTTGATTCTTTGAGTCAAGTATTTCCCCTTAGAAATGGCTTCTAACCGTTGAAGTAGCATGGGTTCAAGAGACTGTTAGTTTCCGCAATCGTGAAGTATATAGCAACGAATGTGCAGCCAGCAGCAAACTCAGCTCTGCCAATGTCAATGACCGCTTTTTTCAGCGTTTGCCCCTGACTCTTGTGAATAGTGATTGCGTACCTTAGTTGAAATGGTAGCTGCTGTCAAGACAGCCGCTTTGCAGCGGCTGATGTACATTCTGACAGAAGCGGTGGTATAGGTACACAATTGTGAGAAAAGAACTGTGGACCTCAGTAGATATCAAACTCTACCATTACAGCGATTGGCAGGTTTGGCGGTGCAGAGCCCTCTGGGTACAATATTTGGTGGACAGTTCCTGCGGCACCATTGCCAGAGATTTGCAGTCAACATTACATGAGCATGCATGTTGGGCCAAGAATACTACTGGGTACCACCCTCCTGCTTCATCTGGTTTTGTATGCAGCCGCAGGTCTTGAGTGGACTGCATTAATCCTAGCAATTGGCTTACCCAGAGTTTGTAGTTTTTCGTAGTTAAAGATAACAACACTCTCCTTTGTGTAAAATAATCTAATGGCGTCGTTAAATTCTTCCAAATTATCAGCACTTTGAGGTGAATGTTGTAATAGCATTTGCCAGTCGTCATGGGTTATTTTGCCATTTCTCACCGCAAAAGAAGCTCCCTAAAGGCGCGTTCACATGGAATCCACTTTTGATGCGCATTCATTCCCAAAACTCGTCAAAGCGAATTGGAAGCGAATTCAATGCGTATCGCGAGCGTTCACATGTAGCGAATTGGATGCGAATTACGCGGCTATTCGATTTAAAAAAGTCTACATCACGCTCTTCTTAGTCTTCAACGATGCTTTTGTAGCTTTAAACGTCCATTACAAAGAGTTTAGTCCACCAAGCGCCTTGTATCTACTCGCGTCTGCCCACGCACTAAACGCAATTCGCTTCCAATCCACATTCAATCCACCTCCGGAGGTGGATTGAACGCAATGCGCATTGAATTCGCATCGAGCAGAAGCGGATTCATGTGAACGCTAACGAACCGGATTGAATGCGCATTCAATCCACTTTGCAGGGTCCATGTGAACGCGCCTTAAGGCTTCAGCAGCTGGATCACTTCCTGCTTGACTAAGAATGACGACTGTGTTGAACATCTGATAGATTGAGTGCCCATGGATAGCTAAGTTATTTGTGGATGGTGAAACATATAATGGTCGGTCTCCAACTGGTGGCAATTGCCCAAAATCGCCAAATAGAATAACTGAAATGCCACCCATAGGCATGCAAGTCTAATCTTGCAGTAGCTTGTCGAAGGTGTTTGTCTACCCATGCTAACATTCGATGTCCTATCATAGACTTCTCATCTATGATAAGATAGGAAACATTCGTCATTGACTGTTGCAATTTATGGAGAGCGTTTCCTTGCAAGTCTTGATGGTTAGTATTGTGAATTGGTAACTTCAAGGCTGAGTGAAGTGTTTTTCTGCATATGTTAAAACTAGCCATACCAGTTGTTCCTGTCAAAAGACAAGCATTGCCCAAGGTATGACTAATGAGGTATGACTTGCCTGTACAAGCATGTATAAAGGAGATGGAGGGGTTTGATCAGTAGTACACTTAGCATGGTGTTGTATAATAGTGTTGTAAGCAAGCAGCTGTTTTTCATTGAGAGTTGAAGGATAAGCTCTGCTGTTAGGATATTATCTTCAAACAACTGCTGTAGCTCTCTTAGCTCTTTTAGATATTTTCTCCTCATGTCAGGTATCTTACTGGGCGAGTGTCCTACTCTGGTGTCTATAGCGGGAGACTGTGCTGGGGAGACATCAGCTGAACCTTTGCTGTGGAATGCGCCAACTAGTGTCGAAGCTGCCCCTGCAATTGCTTCTACCAATGACTAGCTCCTTCTGTTTCCTCTTTGGGTGTGACTCCTGTAAGTGCTGGTATCTGAGGGGGATCATCCAAGCTTTCATGATGACCAGCACTGATCATCCGAGCCCATAGACGCAGTTGTGGTAGTGTGTACCTGTCGTCATGTCTCTCTTTGAGCTCCTCTATACCGTGTCATCGACCTTGTCCTCTATTAGCTTACGCTTGCTTGGAGGAGGTTCAACATGTTCCACTTGTGACTTGCGTTTTTTGTCATTAGTAGTGCTCTCAGATCTATAGCATCGCACCATAGTAAGATGTCTTTTTCTTCATAGAGGTATACGTCGGCAGTTCTGTCTCCACACTCGTCTGGCTCTCTCCTTCTCTTCAGCTTTGTGGTTATCCAGCGCTTCCTTGAGTTGCACCAGCACCCGTTCAAGTCGCGCTTCTGTCTGTGAGAGTTGAGTCCGAAGTTCTCTGATGTCTGCATCAGCTATATGTTGCTTCTCTCTGGTCAATAGTTGGACCTCGAGTCTCTAGAAATACACCAGTTTCATCTACTAGGAACAACTGTAACTCTGACACCATTTTCCTTCTCTCCTGTACGATCACTTGCACCATATCGCTGGTTCGCGGTTCTGTCCAACGAGTGCACCTTCAATGAGCTGTCTCGTTTCCTCGATTGAAGCTTTAGTGGGCAGGTTCATGGCCTCAGCCAAGAGCCGTAGCTGCGCTCCCTTAAGTCTGGGTGAGTTGAAAGAGAGCGTTAGTCCTTCTGGTAATAAGTCAGTCATCTGTTGCAACTTTTCCTCTTTCGACTGCCGTTCCCCCGACCGTTGTTCAGTTGTCCATGGTTCAGCAGGTGAAGGGGTGTCTCGGTGGGACCTCCATTTTAAGCTTTGTCAATTACTTGCTCGCAGTAAACTTTGTTGCTCTGCCATTAGTCACAAGTTCAAAAATCATTCTTTTAATGCTAGCATACCACACATTTATAACAACAGACAGACAATGATTTACAATAGTAGACATAGAGGGGCCGTGCATGACACAGCGACAAACAACACAAACTATTCAATTGTCTCAAACACATTAGTTCACGACTGTGTTACATTATGGAGAAATAATTAATTTCAAAAATATATACGGTTTCTGACATCGCCAATAATAATATTATGTGTGAGCGGGCGCATAGATACATGTAATATGAGCCATTAAAGGTGGCTTGCACATGTGATGTGCTTGTTTCAAACCGGGTGAAACGAGCCATTCCCTTGGGATAATACACTTACACAGACAAACGGATTAGATGTTGTGTCAACTCTAAACAAAAGTACAAGATAATTATTATGTACTCTTGTTATTAGCCACGCAATCATAATCCCTATACTATGTGGTGCACACTGCATTTTCAACATCCTTTTAATGCTAAATCTTGTAACCTCCATGAAAGTTTTGTTTTTATACTATTACAGATTTTGCTACCTCATCACTTCTGTTGACAATTTGACACATTTACGCTTGTAAACTAAAAGTCCAAAGTGCACATTTAAACGTGTGCCACGAAAAGGCTCAATTCAAGTTGGTCGCTATATCACAAACATCAGCAAGTTTGAACTTTCTTAACTGGTCGAAAATCTTTAGTATTAACTTAGTACTTTGTGTTGAGGCACACAATCTTGTTGACATCAAGCTCATAATCACGTTCAAAGCTTATGCAGTGGCTTATAGAAACCTGTACAATTGGAACTGCATAGTCATAACCAAAAGTGCAAATCACTATAGCTACTTGTAGTGCTGTCATAACACCATTAGTCCGTGTTTAGAGTGATCAATCACTGATCAGTGAAGGCAGCATGAGTCAGTTACAACTGCCATGCCTTGGTCTTCCATTTAAGCTTGGTATGCTGTACGACTGCCGTACAAACAAACTCATACCAGGTAAGACTTTATGGAGCTATGAAACACTTTGCAAATATTCATCTACCACAGCACAAGAATCCTCAAGGTTTGAATTAGTTAACGAAGACACCTATAGCCACAAATCTCTCCACCTGGGAGCTGATGCTAATCTACAACTTAGCCTATTATTGGGTTTAGTGCAAGCTGAGGGTGCTGCACGATTCTTTTATGATCGCAAAACATCTAAAAACACATCACGTGTTACCCTTAGCTATAAATCAACAACTAGTTTCGAACAACTGACAATAGATCCACTTAGAACGGCAGAATTTTCTGAAGTCTTCAAAGAAGACATGGCAACTCATGTAGTAACAGGAGTAGTGTATGGCGCCGATGCTTTCTTCGTTTTCGATCAGAAAAATTATGATGCAAAAACCGCTCAAAGCAATATAGAACTGAAGATTCGGAAACACATATCCCTTGATGACACATCTATTGTTTGTTCTGCTACTGAAGATGAAGGTGATGAAGGCCAGCTTACATGTACTTATTATGGAGATGCTGCTTTACCAAGCAGCCCAGCAACATTCCAAGAAGCTATTAAAGTCTGTCAGGAGTTACCTAACTTGATTAGAGATAGAACTGCAGCAAAGAAAGTACAGCTGCTCCCTCTTTCAGACTTAGATATAAGCTGTCAAAGATTTGTTAGCAATGCAAGCAGCCCGATTATCCAAAATATAGAAGATCTCTTTGAAAGCATGAATGATGTGGAAGTATCCACTAATGATATGATTCAAAGAGAAGCTTGTTTATGCTTTACTGGAATCATTAAGGAATTAAACCGTTTAAAGAAATTGGTTAATGCTTATACACTTAGTCTGAAGGAAGACATAGCCACTTTATTGCCACAAATAAGAGCAGGTAAAGTTCCAATGGCTAAGCTAGAATATGTAATAAAGCATACTAGTCTCTCTCCTTTTTGTCAAAAAAACCTTTCTTCTTTAATTCATGAAAAAGAGCAAGAAATAGCATATCTAGAACAATTTCTTATCATTTTCAAACAACAAGGGTTTGTATACCCTGCCTTCAGAGATAAAGATTTTGATGAAATCTTTGGTATTAATGATGCACGTTTCGTGGTCTGTTTTGATTTCAACATACATTGGGATAACCATGATGTCTTGAATAAAATGGAAGCTTACTTAAAAGGTGAAAAGGCAATGGGGAAAAAAACAAATCCTGTATCAGAACCTTGGTACACTGGCCATGCAATAGAAACTGTTCAAAACCAAGTACATATGTTTGCAAGTCACATAAAAGCAAATCGTTATAGACAGGGTATGAAATATGTAGTCACTAATGGTCTGAGTAAACTAGCCAAACAAGCCCCTGATAAACTAGCTATTATCTCTTTTTATCAAGATCTAGCATCTGAACCAACTCTGTTTGAACCACCTGGTCCTCCTGGTAAGCCATATGCTACAGACATTGCCTCAGACAGTGTTCGAATTATCTGGGAAATACCAAAGCATGGTTTAGCAACTATTACCAGTTACACTGTCAAGTACTCTTTTGAACCAGACAATTGGCTCAAAGCAAAATGGTTTCAGAAAGGTTGCGATCTTCAGTTAGATGTAACTCACATGGTTATATTTGGACTATCTCCAAACACAACCTACCACTTTAAGGTACAAGCTGAATATGCTCATGGTAGTAGCCCTTATAGTTTATTGAGTGATAGTGTAACAACAAAGCCTCCAGTTGTTGCGAAAGAAAAGTATTTGAAACAATGCAAGGTGATAAAAGAGGGAAGTCCAAAAGTGTACAATTTACCTAGTTATCCAACATTTCAAAGTGAACTGATTGAAAAGAGAGATGTTTTTGTATCACGTTCTTCTGTTGTTGCTGCTGCTGTTCCACAAAAGGTTGTTATGTTGGTCGGTGCCACAGGATCAGGGAAGACTACTCTCATCAATGCAATTGCTAACTATATCCTGAAAGTGAACTGGGAAGATGACTATCGCTTCAAACTCATCACAGAGGATACAAGTGATGATCAGACTAGGAGCCAGACTAAATTAATCACTGCCTATACCTTCCACAAAGAAGAAGGCTTTCCCTTTCCCTATTCTCTGACATTGATTGATACTCCTGGGTTTGGTGATACTGAGGGATTCGAACGAGATAAAAAAATTTCTGCACAGATAAAAGAATTCTTCTGTACCAAAGATGGCATTGATCAGCTTCATGCTGTCGGTTTTGTTGTGCAGTCATCACAAGCACGTCTTACTCCAACACAGAAATATGTGTTAAGTGCAATACTTAGCATCTTTGGGAAAGACATTGCCGCAAACATCTTTTTGATGACTACTTTTGCTGATGGTGAAGACCCTCAAGTGCTCGATGCTATCAAACAAGCTGAAGTTCCCTTTGAGCGATATTTTGAATTCAACAATTCTGCTTTATATGCAAACAAGTCCAGGAGAAGAAAATTTAATGTTATCTTTTGGGATATGGGTATAGAAAGCTTCCAGTGTTTCTTCAACGAAGTGCACAATCTGGAACCTCGTAGTCTACAGCTAACACAAGAGGTCCTCATTGAACGACAGCATTTAGAAGTATGTCTGGAAGGATTAATGCCACAAATACAGGCTGGACTGAATGAGAAAAGTAAGATAGAAAAAACTAAACTTGAAATAATCCAAAAAGAAGCTGAAATGCGTGCAAATAAAGATTATTCGATAACTGTTCCAGTTGTCAGGCAGCGAGAAGTTCCTTTAGAAGGTGGTTTGTTCACTACAACATGTATGCAGTGTAACTACACCTGTCACCTGCACTGCACTATCTCTGATGATGACAAAAAACACAAATGTGCTTCAATGACTTGGTGGTCCTTGAAAAATAAGACCACATGTAAAGTTTGTCCTGGTAAGTGTTCCTGGACTGTCCATAAAAACAAACCCTATCGGTATGAGTTTTTTGAAGGAGAAGAGACTCAAAATTGTAAAGAAATCCTAGATCGTTATAAAGTAGCTGAATCCTCCAAAAATGAATTAGAGGACATAATTAAAAAACTCAACAAACGAATTACTGAAATTGATGACACCATTGAGCATATGCTTCAGCAAGCAAGATATAGCTTATGTCGCTTGCAAGAAATTGCATTGAGACCTAATCCAATGTCACAAGAAGAGTACATTGAACTACTCATTGAAGCTGAGAAACAAGAATGCAAGCCAGGCTGGCAGGATCGAGTTAAAGGGCTTGAATATGCAAAAAAGAAAGCATCGATGATAACGAAAGTAGAAGAGGGCGATTTAGCTTTCTTTTATGCTGGGAAAACTAGACCAATGGATGATCCACAAGGAAGACATTGGGTCAACTAGAAAGCACACAATGCTTTTGAAAACAAGTGGACAAAATAGTATAAAATCTGACGTAGTTTGTTTTCTAAGTGTTCGTTGCTAACAGTTGTTGTAAATAATAATGAATGACTTACAAATAGATATTAGTTGTGTGTACAATGAGTTTATATCATGTACTCTATAATAATTGAGTGATGTTTGATTGTTTCGCCAATAATTATTTCAGTTAAATTAATTTTTTCCAATTTTAGTTCTGTACTCAGTTGTCTTTTGTGATTTGTTTTATAATTGTTCATTTTTATTACTTTTATAAATTTCTCAATAATTATTGTTGTCAAGATACATATTTTTTCTTCCAACTATGTGTTTTAATTTAAATTATTGTGAATAATAATATACAAATGACAAAATATAAACTGAGGTTGTCTCAAGAACACCGCCATTGATAGCTTTTGTAGAAGATAAGCACACGACTTGAGATCGCCAGTTAGAGAAAGGGTAATTCGTTTTGCGATATCTTTTTGGGACCTAACACACCGGTTGTTGTCACGATTGCAATAATTATGAGCTAAAAAGTGTGAATGAGTCAAAATTGCATACTTTTCCAACTTCTGTAGGTAGACTTATTTTAACCTTATTCAAAAGATCTTCTAATGCAGCCAACAGAATCATTTGTATAGTATGTATACCTACCAAATCGATGACTTACACATTGTAGCATGAGCTTATTCATAGTACAGTTACAGTCAATCTGTCAATATGGTTGGTCACAGAGCTTTAACAAGTACTCATGCAGTTAGTGATACCGGTTTGTACTGCTGCACTGGAGATGATAATTATAGTTACAATCTTATCACTCTAATCACACACATGCAAATAATGCATGTGAGTTTAGTGAATCGAACTAACAGATTGGTACATGCATTTTAGAGATTGGTACATGTTAGCTGGTTAATGCAAGATACAATCCATGTAGCTTGACAATAATATGGATTCAATGCAGCACATGCACTGAATGATGACGTGTGTTTGATAGTGACTGGATGATGTGGTTACTGTACTACACTACCAGTAACTGATAGCGACTGGATGATGTGGTTACTGTACTACACTACCAGTAACTGATAGCGACTGGATGATGTGGTTACTGTACTACACTACCAGTAACTGATAGCGACTGGATGATGTGGTTACTGTACTACACTGCCAGTAACTGATAGCGACTGGATGATGTGGTTACTGTACTACACTGCCAGTAACTGATAGCGACTGGATGATGTGGTTACTGTACTACACTACCAGTAACTGATAGCGACTGGATGATGAGGTTACTGTACTACACTGCCAGTAACTGATAGCGACTGGATGATGTGGTTACTGTACTACACTGCCAGTAACTGATAGCGACTGGATGATGTGGTTACTGTACTACACTGCCAGTAACTGATAGCGACTGGATGATGTGGTTACTGTACTACACTGCCAGTAACTGATAGCGACTGGATGATGTGGTTACTGTACTACACTGCCAGTAACTGATAGCGACTGGATGATGTGGTTACTGTACTACACTGCCAGTAACTGATAGCGACTGGATGATGTGGTTACTGTACTACACTGCCAGTAACTGATAGCGACTGGATGATGTGGTTACTGTACTACACTGCCAGTAACTGATAGCGACTGGATGATGTGGTTACTGTACTACACTGCCAGTAACTGATAGCGACTGGATGATGTGGTTACTGTACTACACTGCCAGTAACTGATAGCGACTGGATGATGTGGTTACTGTACTACACTGCCAGTAACTGATAGCGACTGGATGATGTGGTTACTGTACTACACTGCCAGTAACTGATAGCGACTGGATGATGTGGTTACTGTACTACACTGCCAGTAACTGATAGCGACTGGATGATGTGGTTACTGTACTACACTGCCAGTAACTGATAGCGACTGGATGATGTGGTTACTGTACTACACTGCCAGTAACTGATAGCGACTGGATGATGTGGTTACTGTACTACACTGCCAGTAACTGATAGCGACTGGATGATGTGGTTACTGTACTACACTGCCAGTAACTGATAGCGACTGGATGATGTGGTTACTGTACTACACTGCCAGTAACTGATAGCGACTGGATGATGTGGTTACTGTACTACACTGCCAGTAACTGATAGCGACTGGATGATGTGGTTACTGTACTACACTGCCAGTAACTGATAGCGACTGGATGATGTGGTTACTGTACTACACTGCCAGTAACTGATAGCGACTGGATGATGTGGTTACTGTACTACACTACCAGTAACTGATAGTCCATGAACAGAAACAAAGTGACCACATTGCCTTAAGAATAATTAGCTTAATGTGTTTAGCTGTGGTCTTGTTTAGCTAGAGAAAAAGGGGAGAGAGAGGGGGTTCCAGCATGAGACAAGCAGTCCTTATTTTCTCCAACGTAATGGTGAAGCTGAGCGAGCAGTAAAGATAATCAAGGACTTACGGAAGAGAACGGTGACCTTGCGATGTTGGCATAAGCAAGGAGGACAGTATTGGCTTTTAGCTGAAATGTTAATGAACAGAGTTCTACAAACTACACTTCCTACAACCCATACACAGAGAGCCCTTCATGTTCCAGATCAGAAAAAGGTCAAAACCAGAGATGAGAAACTGAAACAGGAAAAAAACTTTGACAAACATTATGGAGCACAACCACTGTCAAAAGTAAAACAAGGAACTATAGTAAGGATTCCGATGGAAGGAACGGTCGCTCAAGAAGTAGCCCCCGTTCCCTACTTGTATCAACAGAAGATGGAGCAGAATTTAGAAGGAACCGAAGATATCTCATATCGAACTTCGACAAACCCAAGGTGAAGAACAGGATGCCCAGACTGGAGCAGATCAGAACTCTGAATCACAAGCACTTCCCAGTCCTCAGACAGTACTACACTCCGTTCATTAAACATTGACTTTTAGATACTAGGGAGATGTGGTATTCTGTAATGTTACTAACCTTGCATGGGTGCTAAATAAAGTGTTAAGACCCATTACTCTTATTCAGTTCATTGTACTTAAAAGACTGCTCTCTGGTATATTTTATTATTTTCGTATTCTCCTATTATGACTCCTATACTGTACTCTAATAAAGTTTCTATAATACGAACCCCAGAACGCTACAACAAGAATCATCTCTAGTTTGCATTCACAAGGATCACCTCTAGTTTGCATTCACAAGGATCACCTCTAGTTTGCATTCACAAGGATCACCTCTAGTTTGCATTCACAAGGATCACCTCTAGTTTGCATTCACAAGGATCACCTCTAGTTTGCATTCACAAGGATCACCTCTAGTTTGCATTCACAAGGATCACCTCTAGTTTGCATTCACAAGGATCACCTCTAGTTTGCATTCACAAGGATCACCTCTAGTTTGCATTCACAAGGATCACCTCTAGTTTGCATTCACAAGGATCACCTCTAGTTTGCATTCACAAGGATCACCTCTAGTTTGCATTCACAAGGATCACTCCTAGTTTGCATTCACAAGGATCACCTCTAGTTTGCATTCACAAGGATCACCTCTAGTTTGCATTCACAAGGATCACCTCTAGTTTGCATTCACAAGGATCACTCCTAGTTTTTTTCCTTTTTCATTTCAAAGAAATGTGTATAGCAACCAGTGCTAATTATAAGAAGAGACTTCAAATATGAGAGAGAATGAGCTTACTTAATAGAAACAGGGAGACTATTCCAGAGTTTGATTACTGATGGGTAAAATGTATTAAAATAATTATTATGATGTCTTACAATAAATTGGAATTACGAGAGTAATTACGGGAAAAATAAGATGGAAGAGGAGGAGATTGAAGTGGAGAATTGATTAAATGGGAGAGATGATTGTTCAACTTGAAAATTGTTAGAATTTTGGCAGATCTCCTTCGTTGCACCAAAGTTGTAAGGTTGAGGGAGGATTGGAGGGAGTTGTAGGCTTGTGGTTCATCATTTTGAAACCAGTTTGAGGGATAAAACATTTAACAAATTTCAAGGACTGCATGAGATGGTAGTCAAGGGCTGAGATGGTAGTCAAGGAAGATGGATCCTAAAATGACGGAACAGTATTCATGAATTGGATGAACCAGAGCTGTGAAGTAGAGAGTTATAAAGTTAAAGAAGTGCGATGTAGATAAGAGTGGCGGTTTATCAGCCCAAGCACCTTCTTAGCCTTTTATACAAAATGTTTTGGACCATGAGAGATTCGGTTTAAATAGAAGACCCAGATATTTGAAAGAGTAGACTCTTTCAAGAGTGATATCTGGGATCATCACAGGAGGGAAAGAGTCAAAATAGGCCATAGGGCAGAAATAAAAGATCATAATACTAGTATTTAGCTTCAGAGATTTCTTAGAAAGCTTAAGGTTGATTGCTTGAAGTTGAGAATTGACATAGAAAACATCAGAAGTAGCGAGATAAGAATTTAGGGTCAAATTAATTGAATGCACAGAAAAATTGTGTGCATGTTGTCTGCATTGCAGGGGCCAAAAGTTATACATGTGAAACACATTTGCACAAAAAGATTTTTCATATTTTAGAGGCTCGGATTAGAGAGGTTAATTCCAGCGCAAGACGAATTCTGAATTGCCATACGAATGTTTTCATGGAATTTTGAAATAGAATGAGCTATTATGGTTGTTAAAATTAATTCTCACTATAAAACTGAACTACTGAATCAATATTATTATGTTTTAAGAATTTCTGAGTTATCAAATTGCTCTAGGTGGTCATTTTTCGCTTATTACACCTCTCAGCAGCCTCTCAGTTTACTAATATTATACCAGTTTCTCTTAATTCCCACAGTCTATCTCTAATTGACAACATAATACTTAACAAAAACAGTAACTGCATGCATGCATACATGGTGCATTTCTTTGAGTACCCATTGAAGATTTCAATTTACTTAAAAAATTTACAGATTGTGCTCTACTTTATCACTTCAGTTGACAAGGTGTTTACTCTCACACATCATAACGAACATTATTCTGATCAGATATATTGTACGTAACAATTCTGCAAACAAGCAGTCAATTATTTTTGCTCACTTTATTGTCTACACTGATAGCATAAAACATCAGCAACATGAATCAGTTGCAGATACATGGCTTGATCTCCCATTTAAGCTTGGTACGCTCTATGCATGTCGTACAAACAAACTCATACCAGGTAAGACGTTATGGAGCCACGAAACACTGCAAAAATTGTCATCTACCAAAACACAAGAAACCTCTAGATTTGAAGTAGTTACACTGCTGTGTTTTAACAAGTCAATTGTTGCATGGAATTTTTATAATCATAATTTATTTGGAAGATGCTATAGGCCAGCTCAGTTAGTTTTGCTTCCGCATGATTGCACATAGTCATAACACACTAATATGCTCCTATAAAAGCACAATAATAAATACTACATGGCTGATTTATTTTACTCACTACAAATCTCTAGTAACAAATGACCCGTTAAAGCAGCAGAACTATTTTTGCAATGTAGTGAAGACACTTTTAATCAGAAAGCCCTCTACCTGGGAGCTGATGATGATCTACAGCTTAGCTTGTCATCAGGTTCAGGTTTAGTGCAAGCTGAGGGTGCTGCACAAGACTTGTATGATCACAAAACATCGAAAAACATGTCTCGAGTAACCGTAAATTATAAATCCATCTCTACATTTGAATAGCTGACGATGCCAGATCAGCTTGGAATGGTAGAATTTCCTGAAGTGTTTGAAAGAGACATGCATGGCAACTCGTATAGTATAACGGGGGTTGTGTATGGTGCTGATGCTTGCTAGTATTTATTTGATCAACAAGTTGGCAAAGATCAATGGTTAATATTATTTATTCTATTTGGTTGTTTTATTACTACCTACATCAGTGGCTGCTTTACTGTAGGCTAGGAATGCAGACATTTAGCGTCAAGTACATGTAGTAACGTGGTAGATCTTTACCCGTTTCATCAAATTCAGTATTGACTCGGCGAAATCGATGGCTAATATATAATAATGTACAGTGTAGTAATTGGTCACACCATGGTTTTGCTCCTATAGCGCCGAGTGTTAGAGGTGCACGCATGGTTTTGTGTTGACCACTGACGTAACTTTTTTCAGTGTAACGCGCGCGCCATGCATGCATATGTAAAGAATCAGTTATCTGCATGATGTGTATACTACATGTATGTCTGTAAATACATTATACACTACTATATACATGTTTATACTACAGTTCAATGTAATTCTAGAATCTGATTGGTCAGTTGGAGGAAAATAAATCCCGTACATGTATTCTTCCGCGGGAACTCGTATTTTTCCGCTGGAACTCATATTTTTCCGCTGGAACTCATGATCATGTTTTCCTCTGTCATGAGTTTCTTTTGTACAGGTACTAGCTTTGGTAGTTACTGGGCCAGTATGTGTTGTGTTCGCTTCTGGCATGGGCAGCACAGCATCTATAGACCCGAGTACTTGGCTACGATCGATGCAACGATAAGTTGACTTGTCGTGCATGGAAAACGTAAGAAAGCAAGTAACTTACCACGTTTTGCTATGTTGACAGCTTAAAGATTGCCCAATAAACGCACACAGCAAGTACAAAAGACTGCTGGACTCTAGTAACTATCCGTTCGTTGGAGTCCAAGTTCAGCCATTGCCTCGTGTAACGCAAAGCGGCGTTTGTGGGTGTGGCAGCCGGGTCACAGCACGTGTTTTCGAGCAAGAAGAAACGTTCATGCTGCAGGAACTCAGCAGCTTTGGGACTGTCATCAACCATTGTTTTTCAAAAAATATCTGCGTCGGTTTATTGTTGCCATGTAGCTGTAGTATAAATACCTTAGACGACGAATCATCGGCAACTACGGGAATTAGAGCGCCTTGGCAACCGAAATAGACGCCCTCGCGCTACGCGCTCGGAACGTCTATACATCGGTTCCCGCGGCACTCTAAATCCCGTAGTTGCCTCGATCCGTCGTCTAACCTATATGTATGTGGTATCTATACACATGCATGGTGTACATATACGGATAACTTCAATAATTCTTTGCATAGTGGCGTGACCAGTAGTCGCCAATTTGATTGGCCAGTCAGATTGGCCATGCACATAAAATGATGAATATAAGACTACTCTTACGTAGCATCAGCTCAGTATTGAGCAGAGTTCATTGATTTAAGGTTTGTAAACATAATTAGCTAGTTTATTATTACCTAATTGTTGTCTAATCCATGCAATATAGAAATTACTCAGGAAATCCGCTCAGAGATTTCTGCTGTCTTCCTTCGACAGCGTGCAATTCAGTCTTCTTTGGAGCTGAGTAGTCTACACTCTCTTTTGTGGAGGTATCCTTAATTGAGGGACTGTTGCCTCTACCAGCTTTTTTATGTGAGTTGCATGTGTATTCATACATCTTTTTTTTTTTTTTTTTTTTTTTTAACTTTACAGCCATATAAAAACATACTGATACAACAAATGAGAATTAGTGAAAGAAGAAAATGGCTGACAGTAAACATTACATAAAGCAATGCTACTGGGAGGGTTTAATTAATAATTAGAGGAAAAACCTAGACCGACACATCTGTTACATGGACAGAGGAAATGATATGTACAAGGAAGGTCAGAGATGAAATGAGTATAGAAATGAGACCAAAACTCCTCAATAATAATATTTTTAATAGAGATGACAGATAATGAGAGGTCAATTCGAGGTAGTGAATTCCAAAGTCTAACGACGGAATGGCACATGATGTACGTGTACTGAACCATAGATTTTATTGTACACGGATTGAAAAGGAGTAGTGCGAGCTAAATCACATAATACAAACTCCCGCGGCCCATCAATGCCGTACAGTCAACCGGGGCTATTCCGACGCTGGGCTATTCTGACTCAACGTACAAATCCAATTGGAACGTGGAGTCTCTTTTCGCTTATAGCATAAAAACGGTAGCGCGCACATGATTAAAACAAGAACCAGCTTGTTCAACAGACAATTTCCTTTGCAACACTATACAAGTCTTCAAGCAGCCACGAGTAAGAGCGTCGCTGTAGAGATCGAGAAACGGCGGCCAGAATTCAGCGGTCGAAATAGCCCGGCCCGCGAAGGTTCACGAATTAAAACGCGGTCGATGTGGCTAAACATACCGATTCAAAATCTGAACAAAAATAGGCGCTCGGTAAAGTTCCAAGTCGATCCGATGTTCGCTACAACTGTACGAACGAGAACTAAACACTGTAGCGCAAAAACGCGTCGAAATAGTCCTGGTCAGTTGACTGTATACTAAATTTTTATTAGCACGTGGAAGACGTCACTGACCTAGCCGCCGAACGTACTCAAGTTGTGGCTACATTTGTCCTGTTTTCAGCAAAAAAAGCAGCGTCTTGTAAAGATGGTAAGTACCTGCTGAACGAGTTTTAACTTTCAGCTACCTCGTGGTAAAAGAGGCGGCTGTTTATCGCCCAGACGAGCTGTTCCGATTGTTTCCAGGCTGGGCATCTAAAGAAAGCCTCCGTGGATACAGCATGCAGCTCGTCTATTATGCACCTCGATCAAAGTTTAGTAGAAGTGGAAGGGTTAGCTGGGCTGTAGATGTAACGGGTGACAAGGAAACGAGTTATCAGCTGGTTTTTTGAGGTAGAATATTCACCGACTTTCTGCACTGCCTATATGGATTGCTGTGCAGGTAGAAAGGCAGTAAGCTAGTGGAAATGGATGGTTCTGAACGGTAAAGCAATTTACAGAGCAACAGAAGACGCTGTCAAACCATAGACTCTTAAGTCTATGGTCAAATCTTGGCTAAAAACGGGCAATTTCTAGTGGGCGCGGTCAAAATTGCAATAGTCGTTCAACGATGACTGTCCGTGTAACCACACAAATAATTATGCGCTCGATCGATCGTTTCCAATTCCTGTACTATAAAATCTATGACTGAACTATCCCTTCACTTGTAGCATGTAGCAGATTTTAACCACTCTGGCCTTTTCTTCTGCTAAATGACTTACCGAAAATTCATTAGCCAATCATGCCGGTACCTGCATCTAAACACATTATAATGTAAACAAATATTATGCACGTAATTATGTGAGCGTGTAACCTCGTTATCCATCACTAGTGCAGTCACTGATAAGCTAAACTATTCCTCGTCTGTGGAAAAATTAATTATGCGTGGCTATATAGCACCTAGAAGTGCGTCCTTTGCAAGTGCAGATGAAGATGCTTAAAATCAAATTTAGTTTTCTGGAGCGCTCAGTTTGCTCGTTGCTTTACAAGCACTGGACTCCTTGCAAGCCACACCCATAAGGCTACTGAATTTTATGATTGTGATGGCTCTACTCAACCAACGTGTTCCTGTACATGTACCACAAGCATGTTGAACGAGCAAGCTGACTGAAAAGATACTGATATAGCACGAGAAACGGTGCCGCATAGTTTACTGTGTCGTGGGTGGCCATCATGTTTTTTTACACGCGGTACACAGGCAGCTGCCAAAATTTCACAACTGAGAATATACATAGCTATAGTAATCAGAGTTACGTAGCCCAACCGTGATAAGATCTCACAATGAACTGATAGTGCGTATGTTTATATAATCTTTGAAAAACAACTATTTCATGGATAATGATTTCCTCCTTATATGGCTATTGACTGGGGTGATTTTTGCAATACTATAACATCGTTGATAGGGGAAGATAATGCTATGTGGCATCATTAAGAAGTATTCGGTTCAGTGCAACAACAAGTTTACTGATAGACTACTGTGGCACTAAATAAAGGCGATCATAAAGCAGTACTAGAGTACATGTAGTAGCCATGATGTACATTATACTGTCCATGCTCACTAGCCTCGTCCCCAGGCTCTCAATAGAGAGCCCGGTACATATTGTATGCGTATGCATCAACTATGTCCAAATATGGCCCAGGCCCAGGCTCTCTATCGAGAGCCTGGGCCATGGTACACATACACATTGTATGCGCATGTATGTCCAAATAATATTATATTATGGCATGATTTCACCGAATGGCACGATTCGGCGAATTCGGTGAAAATCATCCCATATTTGGACATAATTGATGCATACGCATACAATATGTACCGGGCTCTCTATTGAG
>OZ024790.1:489300-518526 GCA_964017065.1 Haliclona indistincta | reverse complement strand
ATCATCCCATATTTGGACATAATTGATGCATACGCATACAATATGTACCGGGCTCTCTATTGAGAGCCTGGGGACGAGGCTAGTGAGCATGGACAGTATAATGTACATCATGGCTACTACATGTACTCTAGTACTGCTTTATGGTCGCCTTTATTTAGTGCCACAGTAGTCTATCAGTAAACTTGTTGTTGCACTGAACCGAATACTTCTTAATGATGCCACATAGCATTATCTTCCCCTATCAACGATGTTATAGTATTCCAAAATTCACCCCAGTCAATAGCCATATAAGGAGGAAATCATTATCCATGAAATAGTTGTTTTTCAAAGATTATATAAACATACGCACTATCAGTTCATTGTGAGATCTTATCACGGTTGGGCTACGTAACTCTGATTACTATAGCTATGTATATTCTCAGTTGTGACATTTTGGCAGCTGCCTGTGTACCGCGTGTAAAAAACATGATGGCCACCCACGACACAGTAAACTATGTGGCGCCGTTTCTCGTGCTATATCAGTATCTTTTCAGTCAGCTTGCTCGTTCAACATGCTTGTGGTACATGTACAGGAACACGTTGGTTGAGTAGAGCCATCACAATCATAAAATTCAGTAGCCTTATGGGTGTGGCTTGCAAGGAGTCCAGTGCTTGTAAAGCAACGAGCAAACTGAGCGCTCCAGAAAACTAAATTTGATTTTAAGCATCTTCATCTGCACTTGCAAAGGACGCACTTCTAGGTGCTATACAGCCATGCATAATTAATTTTTCCACAGACGAGGAATAGTTTAGCTTATCAGTGACTGCACTAGTGATGGATAATAATTTTATAGTGGAGTTCTCATGATCAATCAGCATGCAAGCACCGCCCCAGCCATAGATAGCAGTACTGATAGCAGTGATGCAGCAATGGTGAGGGCCATCTAAGGAACCTCAAACAAACTGTGGTTCATGCTCAGCTAACTCGACTCAAAATGGGGGAGATCGCAGATGCCACGAGTGGATAAGATGGCGGATGGGAGTCAGTCCATAGATATTCATGATAATAGATATGTGAATCCCTTGGGGTAATACCTATTATGTACACAGACAAAATTGACAAACAGATTAGATATTGTGTCAACTCTAAAAACATAAGTACAAGATATTATGTACTCTTGCTAGTATTGATCTATTAGCCACACAATTAATGATAATCCATCTTTGTTGGTGCACATTGCATTTTGTACATAATACATAATTTTAACCTAAAATGATCGTGAAAGTTTTCTTTTTATACTATTACAGATTTTGATACCTCATCATTTCTGTTGACAATCTGACACACGTTTAAGCTTGAAACTAAATGCACATTTAAAGGTGTGCCGTGCAAAGGCTATCAATTCAAGTTGGTCGCTATATCACAAACATCAGCAAGCTTGAACTTTCTCAACTGGTCGAAAATCATATAGAGATTAGTATTAACTTAGTACTTTGTGTCAAGGCGTGCAATCTTGTTGACATTAAGTTCATAACCGCTTGAGCAGCACGTGGCTTAAAAAACGTGTGCGATTGAAGCTGCATTGTCACAACCAAAAGAGCAAATCACTTGTAGTGCTGTCACAACACCTTGTGGTGTTTACTTAGTGTGATCAACCACTGATCACTGAAGGCAGCATGAGTCAGTTACAACTGCCATGCCTTGGTGTTCCATTTAAGCTTGGTATGCTGTACGACTGCCGTACAAACAAACTCATACCAGATAAGACTTTATGGAGCCATGAAACACTGCTAAAATTGTCGTCTACCATAGCACAAGAATCCTCAAGGTTTGAACTAGTTAGCGAACACACCTTTAGCCAGAAAGCTTTCCAATTGGGACTTAGTGCTGATCATGATCTGCAACTTAGCCTGTTGTCTGGTTTAGTACAAGCTGAGGGTGCTGCACGATTTTTGTATGATCGCACGACATCTAAAAACATGTCTCGTGTTACCCTAAACTATAAATCAACAAAACATTCTGAACAGCTGACACTAGATCCTCTTGGAATGGTAGAATTTCCTAAAGTCTTTGAAGAAGACATAGCAACTCATGTAGTAACAGGAGTAGTCTATGGCGCTGATGCTTTCTTTGTTTTTGATCAGGAAGTTGGTAAAGATCAAGATGTTAAAACGACTCAAGAAAATATGGAGCTGAAGATTCGGCAACTTCTTTCACATGATGGGATATCTATAGATGGCTCTGCTAGCTTAATTGCTGAAAATGGAAGTGTCGATGAAAGAAAGTTTACATGCAGGTATTATGGCGATGTCGTCTTACCCAGCTGCCCAACAACATTCCAAGAGGCTGTTGAAGTCTGTAAGGAGTTACCCAAATTGATAAAAGATAGAGCTGTAGCTAAGAAAGTACAATTGCTTCCTCTTGCAGACTTAGACACAAAATGCCAACGATTTGCTCACGAAGTCGGCAGTTCATTTTTAAAAGAAATTGAAACGCTTTTTGATTTCTTGGATGAAGTGGAAGTGCTAACTAAAGATCTGATTCACAAACAAAGTGATGTTCTTTTAAGCTTTACTGGAATCCAAAAGGAATTGACCCACTTAAAGAGGTTGGTCAGTGATTATACACATACTGTGAAGACTAACATAGCCACTTTATTGCCACGAATAAGAGCGGGTAAAGTTCCAATAACGAACCTACAGGATGTAATAAAGCAAAATAGCCTTTCTCCTTTTCGCCAAGAAAGCCTTAATTCATTAATTCTTGAAAAAGAGAAAGAAATGAGGTATCTGGAACAATTTCTTGCCATGCTAAAAAGGAACAAGCATGTGATCTTTGCCTTTAATGATGGTGAGCTAGACGCTATCTTTGATACAAATGATGCACATGACGTGGTCTGTTTTGATTTTAATATACTTTGGGATAACCACAATGCCTTGAACAGAATGGAAGCCTACTTACAAGATGGGAAGGCAATAGTGGAAGAAACAACAACTGTATCAGAATCTTGGTACACTGGACATGCATTGGAAACTATTCAAGACCGAATAGATTTGTTTGCTGGCCATGTAAAAGCTAACTATGATAGACAAGGTATGAAGTATGTAGTTACTAATGGTCAGAGCAAACTAGCTAAACAAGCTACAGGTGAACTAGCCATTATCTCTTTGTACCAAAATCAAGCATCACCAGCTCAGTTTGAACCAATCGGTCCTCCTGGTAAGCCACATTGTAAAGCAATCACCTCAAACAGTGCTGAACTTGCCTGGGATGTACCAAAGCATGGGTCAACAGATATTACTAGTTACACTGTCGGCTACTCCTACGAACCAAACAACTGGAACAAGGTAAACATGATCCAGAACAAAAGTTATGCCACATGTGAATCTATCATAGCTACAATTAGTGGCCTAACTCCAAACACAATTTATCACTTTGTGATAAAAGCTGAAAATGCTTACGGTAGTAGCCCTTATAGTTCAGTAAGCGACAGTGTAACAACAAAGCCTCCAGTGGTTTTGAAAGAAAAATATCTTTCACACTGCGGTATACCAATACAAGAGGGTATTCCAAAAGTGTTCAAACTCCCTTCACGTGTTACATTTCAAAGTGAAATAATTGTAAAAAGAGATGCCTTGGGTGGTAGTTCTGTTACTGCTGCTTTTCCGCAAAAGGTTGTTATGTTGGTCGGTGCCACAGGATCAGGGAAGTCAACTTTAATCAATGCCATGGCTAACTATATCCTTGGAGTGAAGTGGGAAGATGACTATCGATTCAAACTCATCACTGAGAAGACAAGTGATGATCAGACTAAGAGCCAGACTAAAGTAATCACTGCATATACCTTCCACAATGAAGATGGTTTTTCCTTACCATATTCTCTGACAGTGATTGATACTCCTGGGTTTGGTGATACTGAAGGATTGGAAAGAGATAAAAAAATTACTGCGCAAATAAAAGAATTCTTCTGTACCAAAAATGGCATTGACCAGCTTCATGCAGTTTGCTTCGTTGTGCAGTCATCACTGCCACGTCTCACACCAACACAAAGTTACATATTTAATGCAATACTTAGCATCTTTGGAAAAGATATCGCTAAAAATATCTTTCTGATGACCACTTTTGCAGATGGTGGTGAGCCTCAAGTTGTTGATGCTATTGATAAAGCTAAAATTCCTTATGAGGAATATTTTGAATTCAACAATTCTGCTGTATTTGCAGATAAGTCCTGCAGGAAAGCAAAGTTTAATATGCTCTCTTGGGATATGGGAATAGAAAGCTTTGAGCGTTTCTTCAACGCATTGTTCATTCTAGAAGCTCGTAGTCTGCAGCTGACTCAAGAAGTCCTCACTGAACGACAGAAATTAGAAGTATGCCTGGAAGGATTACAGCCTCAAATACAGGCTGGGCTGAGTGAGAAAAGTGAGTTAGAAAAAACTAAACATGAAATAAAGCAAAGAGAAGCTGACATGCGTGCAAATAAAGATTTTACCATAAAAGTTAAAGTTACGAAGCAGCGAAAGGTCGGTCTACCAAATGGTCTATTCACTACAACATGTACGAAATGTAACTACACCTGCCACATACACTGCACTATAGCTGATAATGACAAGAAACACGAATGTCATGCAATGACCTGGTTCACCTGGAAAGAAGACACCACATGTACAATTTGTCCCAGTAAATGTTCCTGGACTGTTCACAAGAACACTCCCTACCGGTATGAGTTTTATGAATGTGAAGAGAGGCAAACTCTCAAAGAGATCAAAGAGCGTTATAAAGTGGCTAAATCCTCTAAAAATGAATTGGAAGATATAATTGAACAAATCAACCAAAGAATACGTGAGGTTGATGATGTCATTGAGCATATGCTTCAACAAGCTAGATATAGCTTAGTCCGTTTGCAAGAAATTGCATTGAAACCTAATCCAATGTCACAAGAAGAATACATTGAACTACTCATTGAAGCTGAAAAGCAAGAACACAAGCTTGGCTGGCAGGATCGAGTTAAAGGCCTTGAAGATGCAAAAAAGAAAGCATCGATGATAAAGAAAGTAGAAAAGGGCGATGTAGCTTGCTTTTATACCGGGCCAGCTAGGCCAATGGGTGATCCACGTGGAAGACATTGGCTCAACATGAAAGCACACAATGCTTTGGAATGGGTTGGAAAACAAGTGGACAAAATTGTATGAAATTTGTATTGTTTTGACAAGTTTGTAGCTAACAGATGTTGTAAATAATTATAAAGAATGACTTACAAATCGGTATCATGTGTGTGTACTATGATTGACTATAGTATGTTATCATGTTGTCTATAATAATTGCATTTGTTTCGCCAATATATACAATTTTGTTGTATTTGAGTTAAATTCTTATTTTTTCCAACCTTAGTTCTGCACTCAGTCTGTGTTTTGTCTTTCCTTTCATTTTTATATTTTACCTAATCCTGTAGACACCTCGAATCCATCACCTAACCTATAATTATTAATAACCCTTTTTCATTGTTTCAACAAAAGACTGATTTAATTTTCTGATTAGCTGTAAATGCATTATTTTGACCTTGAGTCATTTATATTAGTTCTGTACTCAGTCTGTGCTTTGTCTTTCTTTTCTTTAGTTTTTCTTATAATCATGTAAACGTATTTGATATAATTATGTAAACTGATAAAAATTTCTGACAAATTTTTAAGTACCATTCATTAATAGAAGCCCTCCTTGAATAAATGCTTCCCTTAAATTGAAGTCCAGGGTATATTACATGAGTAAAATTAAAAATAAAATAATGCTCACTATTGATTTGAGAATGTACTTATCCTTGCTTAGGAAATTGGTTTCATTGAAGGATTAATTTTATGGAATAGTTTGAAGCTTAAATTAATTTGGCATGAAAATATTAACAAAACAACTGACTTCACATATCTCGAATGGTTTACCCACCAAATTAAGAGCATACGCTAATACACATTATTATTGAAGACATGCGGCTACACAAAGGTAATGATCTGCATGCTAGTCCTTAATATTACCCTATAGAATGTACATGCATGGTCACAGAGTGATGATTAGTGCTGCTGTATGCGTCTTGCTTCAAATCATCAATCAAATAAAGACGCTACTAACCGGTGGATCAAACACACAGTACCACACATCATTGTTATAATATCCTGTTTTGATACATAATATACTGCCAGCACTGAATGGTAATGTGTGTTTGGTATCGGATGATATGATTATTGTACTACACTGCCAGTAACTGATAATCCATGAACAGAGACAAAGTGACCATATGCCTTGAGAATAATGAGCTTGATGTGTCTAGCTGTGGTCTTGTTTAGCTAGAGAGAGGAGAGAAAGAGAGAGAGATAGAGACGGAGAGAGAGAGAGGGGGAGGGAGAGGGGAGGGGGCGGGAGAGAGATAGTGAGGAGATGGAAGGAGGAAGAGAGAGATAAAAAGTATCTAAATATGTTATCAACTAGCTAATGTACATATACCTTGAACTGATGTAACTGCACTTGATCTTCCTGTGACTCCACATCTGAGAGCAAGTTAGGAAACATTAGTGAGTGAGTGTGAGTGATGATAGTAAAATATTACACACTAAGTTGCGAGTGTATAAAGCGTGGTTCACCTTTCTCTGCTAGTGCTTCAAAGTCAGATGGTTCAGCTAATTCACTGCGCTCAACACGTAGTCTCCGCACTGTGACCCATGCAGCAAGTTGAGTTGATGTCAGAGGGAGAGGATCGAGAAAGAGAGGAGAGGGAGGCATGATTGAGTGATGGTATTACAGCTCACTGTTGACTGTCTTTACAGTGATGGTATCCATGGCAACCAGTGATCGGAATGTGATCACCATCTCTTGTGGGAACATACCAGTTGTCATCCAGAATGAGCTGGGATCACTGCATGATCACAGAGATCACGTGATCAACACAGTATCAATGTCACTCACCCATCAATCACAGTATCAGCGGGATGGGCAGGGTCGCTAGACGAGCACACGGCTACCAATGCGCCTGCACTACTGCTGGCTAGGTTCTCCATCACAAAGGGGCGTAGCTCATTATCAATCAACTCCGTACACCATCGCACACATCCGCATCGGCAGGTGTGGTTAGTTATTATCACGTGACATATAGCCCCGCCTTCTAATTTAACGAGGCAGAGAGGGAGCTCCCGCCATAGCTCCATCAAAGGTATATCTCTGCCGCCTGCTCGACTACCCGCTATATTCTCTAACTTGCTCTTCTCTGTAAGTTATCTCTCGCTCTCTACCGCTCGCTCTTCCCTCTTCCTGTTTTGTTGACGAGCAGACATGTTTGAAATTTGAAATTCTCTCCTAGCACCAGGTGCCCGCCATGGAGCAACAGACCGAGCAGCAGGAAGAAGACGGGGCGACACTGGAGGAGAAGGTGCAGTCGCTGATAGGAATGGGTCTGGAAGACGAGGAACAAGTGCGTCGAGTGCTTGAAGAGTGTGGGAACGACTTCGAGGCAGCTATACAGGTCCTACTGCCCGACCCAGAGAGACAGAACTCGTATGATATGGAGACTCACGTGGACTCGAGTGATAGTGACAGAGACTCCACCACAGTGAGTTACTCACTGGAAGACGAGAGGATTCGTGAGATCGATGACTCGATGGAGTACCGTCGAGATGATAGTATGGGGGAGGAGCGACCACGCCCACACCACGATGACAAACTGCCTGCTATGATGAAGTGGTTGACGAACACAAGGTCCTCCCTGGGAGTGACCCCGCCCCTGAGGACGATATGGAGGACGTTCCACCCCAGTCCACAGCGCCTGCTGATCGTACCAACAGCTCCAGTAACATAGAGTTCCCCCTCACTCACTTCTATGAGCTGGAGGGGCGTGTGCACACTGACCAGTGGTCTATACCGTACCGCAAGGAAGAGTCACTGGGCAAGTGTCTACTGGCTAGCATAGCCATGATGAATGAGGGTAAGTGACTGATGTGTGAATTTATCACCATCGCTTCATAATAGAAGCTTTCACACACACAAGATACCAGTGTTAGTTTGAGGCATCATGGAGTGTGTTATAGTCACTGCTGTCTTTATTCACACGATCAGAGACATTAGTGCATGAAATTCAAAAGTCCATCGCTAAAGGACAGGAAAGTTCCCATTTAGTATTTTTTAAAGCTCCACGTATGGGAGGAGCACATTACCTCTTTTTATTTCTTGATTCATCTTGCTCTCTTTTCTCTCTCTATCACTTTCTCTCTCTCTCTCTCCCTCCCTCCCTCCCATTCTCTCCCTCTCTCTCTCTCCCTCTCCCTCCCTCCCTCTATCTCCTTCCTCTCTCCCTCCCCCTCTTCTCTTCAGGACCTGGTGTTGCTGAAGCAGATGAGAATTGTATCAAGTTTCTTGAGCGTACGATGCCTTGTGCCTTTGATAAGGTGAGCTAGCTGTCATCAGCCATGTTAGCTAGCCGTCATTATATCAGCCATGTTAGCTAGCTGTCATTATATCAGCCATGTTAGCTAGCTGTCATTATATCAGCCATGTTAGCTAGCTGTCATTATATCAGCCATGTTAGCTAGCTGTCATTATATCAGCCATGTTAGCTAGCTGTCATTATATCAGCCATGTTAGCTAGCTGTCATTATATCAGCCATGTTAGCTAGCTGTCATTATATCAGCCATGTTAGCTAGCTGTCATTATATCAGCCATGTTAGCTAGCTGTCACCAGCCATGTTAGTGGATACTGAGTCCTGCGTACTGTATGTTAGTGAAAGAGATTAGTTTCTTCTGTGATAAGATACTGGCTTGGTCTTGTACTGGCTGTGTCTCACTGACCACTAGAGGTTCAGGTGGGACTGCCCACACCTGCAGTGGGAGGCACAGTCAGTAGTACTCCTATGAGCTACTAGCCTGGGCTCCAGGAGTTGTGTTCATATGAGGCACAGGTGTCCTGCTGTACCAGTCACTCTGTCACTTACCTCTCTCTCTCTCTCTCTCTCTCTCTCTCTCTCTCTCTCTCTCTCTCAGCTACTAACTCATGATGCTGTATATCGTTGGGAAGATGCCATCATGAAGGGTATACGTGAGATGATCTATATACTAATGGAACTAATCAGTATCAGACTGACATACAAACCAGTACCATGCTATCTGCTGCACCTACTGGCTACTGTGAGATAGCACTCACTCACACACACACACACGCACACACTCACTCACTCACTTTTCCTTCTTATACACTACATGTTTATTCCTGTGTATCCTTCACTCACTCACACCCTTTTTTCCCTTCCTCTCTGAATCGCTCATTCGCCCTCACTCACTCTTTTTTCCCCTTCCTTCCTCTCTCTCTCCCTCTCCCTCCCTCCCTCCCTCCCTCCTTTTCTCCGCAGGCATTCAATGCTGATAATGCGTTTCATACTCGTAACAAGTCTCGTCGTGTTAACCCCGCCCACTGGCATGATGTGCTAGGTGATGAGAGGGTGCTGGCAGTGATGCCTTCATTTACCACACGCAAGGTATAGCATGTGACTATCATGTGACATTGTGTGTCATCTCATGTGACAGGACTGCAAGGGCTGGTTAGTGGAGATGATCAATTTGGTGAGTGTGTGATAGTGGGTGGAGTCTCCTTGTGTTTATGTACCCACCCACTACACTATAGTTCACTCAACATGGCGGACTCATGGCTATACAGAGCATCATAAGAGACTCAGAGAATATAACAATACAGGTAGACAGAGACACTCTCACATTTTGTTAATCTATTTACTCTCTTACTTAATCGTCTTTTCACTCTCCCACTCATTCTCCCTCTCTCACACACACACACACACACACACACACACACACACACACACACACACATACTTCTCTCTTTCTCTCCCTCTCTCTCTCTCTCTCTCTCTCTCTCTCTCTCTCTCTCTCTCTCTCTCTCTCTCTCTCTCTCTCTCTCTCTCTCTCTCTCTCTCTCTCTCTCTCTCTCTCTCTCTCTATCAGGAGCTCACTGCATTGTTTCAACCATTTGCTAACTGTGACAACTATATCAATCCATCAGTGTTCAAGGTACATTCACTGTACTTCGTGTGTATTAAAACACTCTTACTATGAAATAAACCACGTTATAAAACTTGTGGGATGTATGCACTCATTAACTAAGCTACGAAGCTGTGAAGCTTCGTTTATCACTAGCTATAGGGAAAGATAAGGTTCACTACATGAAGGCATGTGTAGAGAATCAGGGTTGGGGCGAAGTACATTTGAAAGTATTTAAGTAAAGTACAAGTGCATTGCAAATTTTGCCTTGGGACTTAAATACAAGTACAAGTACAGTTTTAACTGTGAGCTTGTCAAGTTTGTTGGAGGAATAACTTCATGATTATGCACTGTTCACACTATTTTATAAACCCAAAGTTCAAAACTATGTTTAACATGGCTAATACATACTGTTACTTATTTTCTGTATTTTTACATCTATAAGTGTATTAAGTATTCAAAGTACATTGATATATATTTAAGTACAAGCAAGGGCTCATCGAACCTTAGCGGCTAGAGGGCATGCAACTCTAAATACCATAGTGTAGACGGCATAGTGCTGACTGTTACTATGAATAGGTATCCGTATAATCACGTAAACTTAACATAAACGGACGTTCACAAGAGTGTGCAGGCGTGTCCTGACTTACTTCCGGTTACCACAAGGCGGCAGCGCGTATCAAGAGCGGCAGCTAGTGACTCAGTGCCAATGGATAAGCATACTAGCAGTTTACCTGGATCTACTGCATCTAAAACACTTATGAGTACAACCGTGGCTGCCACAGCTTTGTGCAAGAAGTACAGACACTTGAGACAGCAGAGCCATTCTCCAGAACCGTTCTCTAGGTCCATCTACACCTTTGATTCATGCGCTGTGCAGTATCGATGGCGACATCGTCAGTACAGTGTGTTCTCGCGCGCTCTCAGCAGATCATGCTGGTGCACGTGACCAACCGAAAACATTAACTTATTAATAGTTATAAATTCTATTTATAGTAACACTCAGCACTATGCCGTCTACATTAGTTGCATGCCCTCTCGCCGCTTCGCGGCTCGATAAGCCCTTGGTACAAGTACAAGTACATCCATAAAACTGATATAGTGCTTAAGTATAAGTACAAGTACAGCAAATTGTACTTAAGTACAAGTACCAATGTACTTGCTCCCAACCCTGTATAGAATAGTTCTTTCACTAATATTGTATATATTGAACTTACTGTGTCCATAAATTGTATTATAACATTCTTCCTCTCTCTCTCTCTCTCTCTCTCTCTCTCTCTCTCTCTCTCTCTCTCTCTCTCTCCTCTCTCTCTCTCTCTCTCTCTCTCTCTCTCTCTCTCTCCCTCCCTCCCTCCCTCCCTCCCTCCCTCCCTCAGTCTGAGATGGCTGATTGTATGCAGATAGCTCTCAAGTTTATCAAGGACCTCGCCATCATAGCACTGATGAGGAGCACCATGATGATCTACCACTACCTGATAACTCACCCGCCAGGCACTCGCTCCATATCAGTTACCTCCACTCAGAGAGCAGGGACTCAGGCCTCAGTGACTCACCGGTTCCATTCGCCGACTACTCACAGATCAAGGCATGCAAGTCATCCCCACAGCGTCACTCTGCTGCCAGTGGGTTGGCTCAGACCAGCATGCACGCCCCATCAGACAAGATGACCTCCTCAGATCCTCTAGCTACTGCTGGGAGCTCCAGTAGTGACATGCCGACACAAACTGATGAGTATCACGACCGTCACACATCACCATCACTAGACTCCACCCTCCCTCAGTCACCAGACCACACCTCTGAGCCTCAGTCAGTGATCTCCCCAGGTCCTCCCAAACCCAACCATCTTCCTCTCCTTGAGTCTGATAGCAAGCTAGATGCTGTGGAACACATTCGAATGGTCAGTCCTGAGGAACTAGCATCAACTCCAAGGAGACATACTGTTGAGAAATTTGGCATGAAGCGATCCCAGAGCCATGGAGAGGCTCTATATCACGCGACAGCAACTCATGATCGACGTTTAGCCACCAGACCCGACATGGCCGCCTCATTATTCTCGCTGACAACAGCAAGCAAGCGGAGCAGTCACCAGATGATGGTCAGACAGCAGCAGCAGGAAACAGTAAGGACAGCTCAAAGGGAAAAGGAAAGAGAAGAAGAAAGTTCAAATCATCAGAAAGCCTCTATGAAGCAAGCTCTAGTCCACGATCACACACATATGAAGAAGTTTTCTGGAGAAATGGTCATTTTTAGTCTATCTGCTAATGTGTAATAATTATCTAATTTGACACCTATTCTTGCATCTAGCCTGGGAAAGAACACTAGAAGTACTCAACCGCTTCTTCAATTTGACACAACTTCCTGCTGTAGTAGCTGCAAAAGAACATGCTCACACCTCTAATAATACATTGAAATTACCTGTTTCAAGTTGTAATTTTTCATAGCTTGTCCTTAAAAGCAGCAACCACCAACACAAGCTAAAGTCCCATACATTTTATGTTGGAAAATTTCACCTGCATTTTGACACAACTAAAATTATCTTGAATTATTAATATCATAATCACATTCTGAACAGAGATTCAGAGTCTAAGTTGTAAAAGTAGCTGAATATCGCTGTATGGACACAATATTTAAAATAATTTCCAAAACCAGCAAAATTTGGTGATTTTCACACCTTTGATAGGTGTGAAACGTAGTATTTGTCCTCAAACTTCTTCATAGGCGGAATAACACCTTTCTTTGTATAAATCGACCTTTGTCTAAAAATAGCATCGACCTTGTCTAAGAATAGTAACAGAGTGTTATGTTCAACCACTTACCATGTCATGTCTCAATCTTCAGTCAGTGTTAAGTTATTTATTTATTTCAAGTATTATTCCTAGATCAGAGTGCTCTGTTTATTATCAATAATTTTTATTATCATTATTATTAGGGAGGAACGAGAAAACAAGGTGGCGGCTACAGTTGTTTGCGAAGATCTTGCATAACGGAAGCGAAAGCGGAAGTATGACGTTGGCCAATCAAACGCACGTAGGCGCAACTAACTGAAGCTGTACACGTGACGAAAAGTGAATTTCATTGGCCTGCGTCACACTTCCGCTTTCGCTTCCGTTATGCAAGATCTTCGCAAACAACTGTACATACAATGTACTGTATTAGCGTTCAAACGCTGATATTTCGCCTAGTGATGAATTTTATACGTCCAAAGACACTTCGATCTGCTCTCTGGCGTTGCCTCATCTTACAGTAGGGTGTCCAAGCGATTTTTTAAAATCGACTGCAAGTTAAACGACTAAAATCGGTGAAGAAACTGCAGAGATATTCTTGAAAAACTTTTAGTAATTGGCATAAATTTTTCTAGAGATTTTCAATTGGAAATACGGTATCTACAGTGTCCACCCTTCGTCACGTGAGCAATAGCTTTGTACTGAAAAAGAGTAGTAAGCAGAAAAAATCAACCAAACTAATAAGATAATGGATGTATGAAACTAAACTTATAATTTTTATCTTGTATTATCATAGTAAAAGTTTTAATAAAAATAATCATGAGCGTTCAAATTGCGTTAGTGTATTTTATGGCTTAATACAAGCTTGACAAACTATTATTAATATTTCGCGAGTAGTAATTCGTCATGTAACAGGCTAGTTTGGATCGATGTATAGGCAATAAAGGGCGCTGGATCGTTCTATGATAGTCTCGCCATCGTGCGATGTTGGTATGTAGCTATAGACGATCTAGTTAGCAAAAAGCGTCCATACTTTATTTAATATTATTATACTTTAACTCAAGACTGTCATAAACGAAAAGATCAGTTTATTGCGATTAGAATGGTACCTGATTTGTCAATATTTGATCGGGTCTTGCCATCGCGAGAGTTGTCTGAAGTTATGTACTGATTGTACCAAAATTCTAATACACTTCCTCTAGAAAATTTTTGCGCATGCGCACTAACCCTTGGACTACCTAGTTTTTAGCGAAACGATGATACCGTAATTTGCAAGTCAGTTGTCCACTTTTTGAGTAGCTTTTCCATCTAGACGCATGCGCATTGACGAAATATAAATAGATTTGTACAGTCAAATGCGCATGCGTAGCGTGCTATGGTTGTGAGCTTGAGACAACGGATTTGCAAACTACGGTATAAATTTGACGAGTTCACAGTTGTCAGCTAAGTGTTTGACCCCATAATTATTGTGATTACGTAATACGCACGTGACCTATCACACGAATTTATTAGTAGAGTATCGCCGTATGGAGAGCGCATATTGGCGTCTAGAGTCTTCGAAGAACAACTCACCGAGTAAGCTCGTGTAGTATCATCGTTCTGCTGCTTGGCGGATAGTATCGCAGCCATACAGAAATTTCTAAACCAGAGTGGGCGGGGCTCGTATGCAGTGCAATCCTGCAGCATGCAAATGCATGAGCTAGTTTCAGTATTTAGGAGCTACAAGTTAAAAAGCAATTATCAACAACAGCAAACCAAACCAATGGTGGAATCAAAGAGATACATTATTTTGCCGAATTCGAACGGCACCAAAAATTTGAAACTCTCTGAAAAGAAAAAAGGACACAAACAAAAAATAAAAAGATTTCTAACGAAATCAAAAGGATGTAGGGATAAAGAAATCTGCTACTGGTCTACAATGTAAACAACAAAGAGCAAGCATGGAATGGTAACACGATTGACTTGCTAACAGACCATAGATCCCTACATCAGTGGCTGTACATAAGATTTTGATTTTGATACAAACTGAATTCATGTCAGGTGTCAGTCAACAGCAACTAGCTGAACTGCTATAGTCAGCCACAGCAGCCACTGATGTAGGGATCTATGGTCAGTTAGCAAGTCAATCGTGTTACCATTCTATGATTGCTTCTTGTTGGTTTACATTGTGGACCAGTGGCAGATTTCTTTATCCCTACATCCTTTTGATTTTGTTAGAAATCTTTTTATTTTCTTTAATAGTTAGGGTGGACTAACAAGAATAATTTATTATTAATGATTATGTTATAATTATTCACTTCACAAGTTGTGTAGTGTTTTATAATGTTTTAGTAGTAGTGTTTAGTAGTGTTTTATAATGTGTGTAGTGAAAGCGAATTTATAATTAATTTTAAGCTCCTCGCCCATGCGATTTAAGGTGGCGGTGCAAGGACTTAATATTCATAGTTGAATAACTATTTATAAACAAACCGATCTCCCATAAGAGTATGGCAGAAATAATACACGGATGGTTTGTACACGTTTTCTCGACTTCTGAGCAAGAGATCGACGCGCTGTAAACGCAGTGCTATTCAGTAGCATCTTGCGCACAAACGTATAGAGCGAATTTTCGTAATAGCGCTTACTTTTTTTACAGCGTAGTTTTTTCTAGTGCACGAACGCTGCTTTGCTACCTTCGCGAACGAATATCGACAAATCGCTCTATACGTTTCTGCGCAAGATGGTACTGAATAGTACTGCGTTTACAGCGCGTCGATCTCTAGCTCAGAAGTCGAGAAAACGTGTACAAACCATGTAGCAGAAGCGAGGTCTTTTGTGCGTACCCGAGAGCGTCACCAGCTCGCCATAGTTGCACGGCAGGTAGTGTTAGACTTGGTCTAATCAATAAAAGCACTTTTGTGCATAATATGCTAAGCAGAAAACAAGATGCAGCACATCAAAGTCCCCCATAAAATCATGCACCGCCCCCTTAAACGAAAAATGCCGCATCACCGGAAGTCAATTCGATTGGCCACAATGGTCAATGTTTTATTACATCGCTATACAACCACAGTATCTGTTTCACGGCTCAGTCTTGAGTAAGTTTTTTTCCGCCGCTGAAGATCACCGTGACCCAGAGTTCACTTGAATACTTTTAGGTTTGTAAATGTAGCACGCCACATTTTATTGCCGCTATTGGTACTTATACTTCACTCCAGGGAACCACTTGCTGTCTGGGCCGGCAGTGCGCGTTACTGCTACTTGCTGTTTTTGAAACTGGTCACGGTTCTGGTTCTCCGCTGTTTGTGGAGCTTTTTTTCGAGTTCTACATTTCTCTCTTGACGGTACGTGCTTGAGTCGCTTACTCATGTGTTGCTAAGAGGTTTAGTGATGCTGTGAAAATTTGCATTATTATTATACTGTATAATACATGCGCGCGATTGCAATCACATGCAGGATTACCTTGATTCAAAAAATAATAGCAGCTTTCTGAAAGCAAATATTATGAAAGATGACAGTGTTAAAATTTTACTGTGACATTTTTCAGCTAGAGGGATGTCCATCATTACTATACAATGCATATGCATGCTTTATCTACATTAGACCATAGCGTGTATGAACGCAGTAATTTGATTGGCTGAATTCAGGTCTCTAAATGCTGTAGACACCGCGCGAACGTATATAGAGATACCTACCGCGAACGAATAGATACCTACCGCGAGCGAATAGCTGATAGATACTTTCTGTAAACAGCTTATCTATAGCGACAGTTGCTATGGTCTAAATCGGTTAGGCACAGCTGGGCCAACGGGATCCACGCGGTATAGAACCCCCTACCATAGAACCCCCTTGCTACGCGCTCGGGCTCTATAAGGCTTTCTCGGGTTTCTATATCGCGTAGATCCCTTGGGCTCGGTGTCTAACCTATATGTATCTTATCTGTGGAACAATTTAATAAATTAATCTTATAGTGCTCAGTTAGCTCGTTATAACAGCTTAATCCCCTACAGTACAACTAATACCATACTGCCCAGTCAATATAAGGAGAAAACGTTAATTCTATTCCCAGTCTATTCCTATTTATATTTTGACCGGTATTTTTCCCACACGTGCATGTTTGTCTAAAATGCCTACACAGTTATCACTGACAGATGCAATGGCTACAGCTATAGTCTGCTATAGGTTGTGGCTTGCATAATGCTGACAGATTGAAGAGTAGTAGATTCGACAGAAGCAACTGTTAGCATACCTATGAAATTTCCAGAGCTCTGTGTAGACCCAAGGTGCTGATTTATCTAGTACAGAATAGCCAGATGACGTTTTCATTATAATAATTATTCTCTAGCCATTATACTTTATGTTTTTAAGCTCATAATAGTTCCATTAAAAAAAACTCAATTATCAGCTTTAAAGAGAAATTATGATTATTATCACTTTGCAAGTGTGCAAAGTCCAATTTTTCCAGCTAAACATACAGAAGCAACATAGAGGCTTCTGCAATGATCTGTCATAATGAAAAATGAACAGATGGCATATCAATTGGGCCTATAACACAGACAACACCTGCCTTTGGAGATCTGCTCATTACAGCAGCATCTAGCTATTATTATAGGACAAAGACTCAATGTGGCATCCATTCATTTTGACATCTAAAAATGTAATACCTCCATTGCTGGCAAAGTATTATGCCGGTAATTTTCACACTATTTTAGAGTTAATGGAACAAACAATGCAGAGTGTGCCAGGTTTAACTTGGCAGGATGATAGCACAGTAAAAACAAGTGTGCCAGGGTGACACAAAGTGGACAAAATGGTGTGCCAGGCCGACACATATCGGTGTGTCAAATCTGGTTTGGCACACCAATGTTCTGGCTTTCACTAATGAATGAACAAGTTGTTATAACAACATTGACAACATTACCGACATTCAAAATACATAATAATATTAATTATTATTACTTACCATCACTTACCATCAGCACAACACTAGTACATATCTAAAATTTTGCGAACATAAACACAAAAACATCACAATTCATCTGTAGCATCCAGCTGGCGGTGCACAAATCACTCATTTATGCTGCAATGAAGGGAAAGTTATTATTAGCCTCCTTTCCAGGCCATCATGTAGCAATCTAGCAATGGTTATACAGAACTACAAGCAATATTGCATAATAAAGTGCACACTCTAATTTGCTCGCAGTCTCATAATAAAATTGTAGTGGTTGATCATGAGTAGCTTTCCAAATGTCAACGTAGGACGGCCAGGCAGCGTTCATGACAATTTTGTGAGGTATATTTGTTTGGGCTTTCTCCGGTTTTTGTAGTCTTAAATTTGGCTCAATTTTGGTATTTACTTTTAGCAATCTTTTTAAAATTTATGATGTCTGATTTTTTAATTATATAATGGTGTCTATAAAAAGTTTGCCACCAAATGGCATCATTGTAAGGCTTTAACGGCTAAATAAAATCTTATAAACATCTCAAAACAGAAAATTGATCTATTTCACATAATGTTTCCACCTTTTATAATTGCAGATTTTTCTACTTCATTACTTACATCGGTTGACGAAGTGTTTACTCTGAGGCATTGAAAAAATCCACTGAGTATACACGTTTGCTGGCTAAATTTGATTTCGATCAACAAGCGTATACCGTCATTTTTGTCGCTATCACGGACTTCAGCAAGCCTGAGCTATAGTAACTGACAACAAGCTCATAATAATTTCATAATCAAACTCATAATCACATTCAAAGAACTTCTTAGCTGAGGCTTAAAATTGCTTAAACTTCTCTACTTTAAATAAAAATAAGCTTCACCTATTGCTTTGCTTAGCGTGTCAATCGATCAGTGACAGCAGGATGAATCAGTTGCAGATACCATGCCTTGGTCTTCCATTTAAGCTTGGTATGCTGTACGACTGTCGTACCAATGAGCTCATATCTGGTATAACTTTGTGGAAGCAAGAAACACTTTCCAAACTTCCAGCTACCACAGTTCAAGAAGCCTCTAGGTTTGAACTAGTTAGTGAAGATACATTTGACCAAAAAGCTTTCCACCTGGGAGCAGGTGTTGATCTACAACTTGGCATATTATCAGGTTTAGTGCATGCTGGAGGTGCAGCTGAATTCTTGTATGATCGCAAAAGATCTAAAAACATGTCTCGAGTTACTTTAAACTATAAATCAACAACTAAATATGAACAATTGACTATGGATCAGCTTGGAATGGTGGAACACCCTGAAATCTATGATAAAGGAATTGCCACTCATGTAGTAACAGGGGTTGTGTATGGTGCTGATGCTTTCTTTGTCTTTGATCAGGAAGTTAGCAAACACCAAGATATCAAGAAAGTGGAAGGGAAGATAGGTCTAAAGATTAAGAAACTTTTACCTCTTGATAGCATGCCTTCTATTGATGGTTCTGCTAGCTTAACTGCTGAAGATGAAGGTGATGAAAAAAGCTTACATGCAGGTATTTTGGAGATGCTATCCTAAATAAGTACCCAACAACATACCAAGAAGCTATCAAAGTGTGCCAGGATTTACCCAACCTGTTAAAAGGTACAGCTGTAGCTAAGAAAGCATGGCTACTTCCTCTTGCAGACTTAGACACAAGATGCCAACGATTTGCTCGTGAAGCAGATAGCTTGTTTTCCAAACTTCTTTTCCAAAAAATACAAGATCTCTTTGAATACTTGAATGAAGTTGAAGTATCAACTAATGATCTGTTACAAAACGAAGCTTCTTTATGCTTTACAGGAATCAACAGGGAATTGAACTGCTTAAAGAGATTGGTTAATGCATACGCACTTAATGTGAAAGGAGACATAGCCATTTTATTGCCACAAATAAGAGCAGGTAAAGTTCCTACAGTGAAGCTAGAAGATGTAATTAAGCAAAACAGCCGCTCTCTTTTTTCTCAAGAATGCCTTTCTTCTTTGATTTGCGAAAAAGAGCGAGAAATAAGATATTTAAGTCAATATCTAATGTTTCTCAAACAACAACAGCTTGTACACTTTGCCTTTAAAGATGGAGAGCTAGACTCTGTCTTTGATTTTAATGATGCACGTGACGTGGTGTGTCTAGATTTCAACATACATTGGGGTAACAACAATGTTATGAATAGAATGGAAGCCTACTTACAAGATGAGAAGAGAGACAAGAAAACCCCAAATTCTACGTATGAATTTTGGTGCACTGAGAGTGCAGTGGCAATTATTAAACAACAAATACAGTTGTTTGCAGGTCACGTAGAAGCTAATCGTTGTAGACCAGGTATGAAGTATGTAGTGACCAATGGTCAGAGTAAACTAGCCAAACAAGCACCTGATAAAGTAGCTGTTATCTCTTTGTATCAAGGTTCATCTTCACCGATTGAATTTCAACCTCTTGGTCCTCCTGGTAAGCCACATGCTGAAACGGTCACCTCAGACAGTGTCAGTCTTACCTGGCAAGCACCAAAGCGTGGATCAAAAAATATCACTGGTTACAATGTCAGCTACTCTTATGAAGAAAACAAGTGGTTCGATGTAAAAGTGATTCTCGACAGATATGATCTTCAAAATCCCGTAATTGTAGCTACTAACTTAATTCCAAACACAACTTACCGCTTTAAGGTACAAGCCAACAATGCTAATGGCAATGGCCCTTACAGTTTAACAAGTGAAAGCATAACAACAAAGCCTCCAGTTGCCTTAAAAGAAAAATATCGACCACACTGCAAGTTAGTAAATGAGAAAATTCCAAAAGTTTACAAATTACCTACACATGCTACATTTCAAAGTGATCTGATTGAAAAAAGAGATGCCCTCGCACCTCGTTCTTCGGTTTCTACTGCTGCACCACAAAAGGTTGTTATGTTGGTCGGTGCCACTGGATCAGGGAAGACTACTCTCATCAATGCCATGGCTAACTATATCCTGGGAGTGAACTGGGATGATGACTATCGCTTCAAACTCATCACAGAGAATACAAGTGATGATCAGACTAAGAGCCAGACTAAAGTAATCACTGCATATACCTTCCACAAAGAAGAAGGTTATCCTTTCCACTATTCTCTAACAGTGATTGATACTCCTGGGTTCGGTGATACTGAGGGATTGGAAAGAGATAAGAGAATTACTGCGCAGATAAAGGAATTCTTCTGTTCTGAAAATGGCATTGACCAGCTTCATGCTGTTGGTTTTGTTGTGCAGTCTTCACAAGCACGTCTCACTCCAACACAGAAATATGTCTTTAGTGCAATACTTAGCATCTTTGGGAAAGACATTGCCGAAAACATCTTTCTGATGACCACTTTTGGAGATGGCAATGAACCTCAAGTGCTCGATGCTATCAAAAAAGCCAAAGTTCCTTTTGAGCGTTATTTTGAATTCAACAATTCTGCTCTGTTTGTGGACAAGACCAAGAGAGTAATATTTAATTCTGGCTTTTGGCATATGGGAAAAGAAAGCTTTCAGTGTTTCTTCGATGCATTGCTCAGTCTAGAAGTTCGCAGTCTACAGCTGACACAAGAGGTCCTCACTGAACGACAGCATTTAGAAGTGTGCCTAGAAGGATTACGACCTCAAATTAGAAATGGATTAAATGAAAGAAGTAAGTTAGAAAAAACAAGACTGCAACTAGAGCAAAGAGAAGCTGACATGCGTGCAAACGAGGATTTCACTATAACAGTTAAAGTTACCAAGCAGCGCTCGATTCCTCTAGAAGGTGGTCTGTTCACTACAACATGTTTGAAATGTAACTATACCTGCCACCTGCACTGCACTATCTCTAATGATGAAAAGAAGTACAAATGTGCTTCAATGACTTGGCTCGCCAGGAAAGAAAAAACTACATGTAAAGTTTGTCCCCAAAAATGTTATTGGTCTTTCCACAAAAACACGCCGTATCAGTATGAGTTTTATGAAACAGAAGAGACCCAAACTCTGAAAGAGATCTCTGATCGTTATGAAGTAGCTGAATCTTCAAAGAATAAATTAGAAAACTTAATAGTTCAAATTAACAAACGAATTTCTAAAATTGATCGCGGTATTGAACAGAATCTTCAAGAAGCAAGAAATAGCTTATGTCGTTTACAAGAAATTGCTTTGATGCCTAATCCAATGACACATGAAGAATACATTGACATTCTTATCGAAACTGAGAAACGAGAATGCAAGCTTGGTTGGGAAGATCGAGTTAAAGGCCTTGAAGTTGCAAAAGAAATAAATGCATCACTGATAACAACAGTACAGAAAGGTGATGTAGCTTCCCTTTATACTGAGGCAGCTAAGCCAATGGGCGATCCACGTGGAAGAGGTTGGCTCAATGTAGGAGCACATTCTGCTTTGCATTGGTTTGGAAAACAGGTGGACAGAATTGTATAGAAGACTTGGTTTGTCTTCGAATGGTCTTTTTCACATAAATAATATTAGTTACATTGCTGACTAATGCACATTATACTTGTTGTAATTCCTCCCGGCTCTCTTCTGATTTTCTTTTCCTCAACCCATCTAAATGTTTTTCCAACGTACCAACTCATCTTTTGTTAATTCTCTCCCTCCTCTGCTTATCTCTGACTCCCCTATTGAACGTGTTTATTTCTTAATTGGTGTTTATTTCTTAATTGGTGTTTTTGTCACTCCGTCTCTTTCCTTTTCCATGCACATTTCTCACATTTGTAAAAAGTCCCGTAAAGCACTAGGTTGACATTTTTAGCATTTTCTTCTACTTCTGTTATCCGTTTATAATTTTCATTAGTTCATCCAATTCTTGAGTAATTCTTGATTCTGTGTAATATTTTACTCTAAAACTTACTTCAAAATTCAATTCTGACTCCACCCCCTCAATTATATCTTCTCATCACATTTCTAGTCTCTTCTCTCGTCACACAATATGTAGATTAAAATCTCTCTTCATAATATCTCACAGCCCTCCTTGCTCCTCCATTCTTACCAAATATCCTCGTCCTCCCTACCCCATTCATTCCTATTACCCCAACATCAACTTCCTTTTTTACCCTTTCCAGTTCCTTCTCTAAATCTTTTTGCCTCTACCATTCTTCTGTGGAACTCTTAGATTCTTCTATTAATTCTTCTCTCTCTCTGTCCAGTTTTTCTTCTCAAGTTTCTAGACACACTTAACCTACTCCACCCCACTAAAAATATATAATTTTAAAATAATTTTTTATTATTTTCATTACTGACTTAGATAACAAATAATTATTATTAGTACTATTATTTTATTTTTGCTCTCTATTAGCTACTGGCTATTGAGCATTATTCCCGATGATAAAAAAATTAATGACCTATACATTAAGAAAGTAAAATAGATTTGTTTTAGTAACATGTGTAACTTTAACAGTCTATTATAACTATTATAGTGCTTTCATTATTGTTTTCTATGATTATTATTTGTCTTTGCTTGTACATGTAAGCATTAATTATTAGTCTCTCCTTCATATTTTTTCTTACAACACCTCCAACACTTGATTGTTTCACTTAATTTTGATGGTTTGTCTTTCCTTTGTTTTATAATTATTCATTATTATTACTTTTATAATTAATTTTCTCTATAATCGTTGTTGCCAAGATAGATCCTTTTTTCTTATACGTTTTTCCAACTCCCTTTGTAATTTGTACATAATTATTGTGAATAATTATTATACTAATGACAAAATATAAACTGAGGTGTAAAGAAAGTGTCACAAAATAGACATAATATAGAGTACTAAGTCCCCAAAGTGGAAGCTGTGTTTCCCAGCTGCACTGCCATTGATATCTTTTGTAGGAGATAAGCACTCGACTTGAGACCGCCAGTTTGAAGGGTAATTCTATTTGCGATGAAAGTTGAAGTTTTGGGACCAAACACCAGTTGACTCGATAGCAATAGGAACAAAAATGTGTGAATGAGACAAATTTCTGTACTTTTCCAACTTCTGTAGATAGATTGTTGTAGACCTCATTCAAAGATATTCTAGTGTAGCCAACGGAATCGATTTGTATACCCACCACAATGATGACTTACACATGGTAGCATGAGCTTATTCATAGTACAGTTATAAAAATTTTGGCTCCTAAATCTGCCAATATGGTTGGTCACAGAGATTTTATTTTTACTGGCAGGTAATGAAGTACTCAGTTAGTGATACCGGTTTGCACTGTTGCACTAGAAATGATATAGTTAGAATCTTGCTCAGTCTGATCATAATCTCAGTCTGATCAGTCAGAATCTTGCAGCAAATTATCAGTCTGATCATACATGAGGAAATTATGCATGAGAGTTAGTGAATCGAACTAACAGATTGGTACATGCGTGTTAGCTGGTTAACACAACATACAATTCATGCAGCTTGACAATAATATGGATTCAATGAAGCACATGCACTGAATGATAACGTGTGTCTGATAGTGACTGGATGATGTGGTTACTGTACTACACTACCAGTAACTGATAGCGACTGGATGATGTGGCTACTGTACTACACTACCAGTAACTGATAGCGACTGGATGATGTGGTTACTGTACTACACTACCAGTAACTGATAGTGACTGGATGATGTGGTTACTGTACTACACTACCAGTAACTGATAGTGACGGGATGATGTGGTTACTGTACTACACTACCAGTAACTGATAGTGACGGGATGATGTGGTTACTGTACTACACTACCAGTAACTGATAGTGACGGGATGATGTGGTTACTGTACTACCAGTAACTGATAGTGACTGGATGATGTGGTTACTGTACTACACTACCAGTAACTGATAGTGACGGGATGATGTGGTTACTGTACTACACTACCAGTAACTGATAGTGACTGGATGATGTGGTTACTGTACTACACTACCAGTAACTGATAGTGACGGGATGATGTGGTCACTGTACTACACTACCAGTAACTGATAGTGACTGGATGATGTGGTTACTGTACTACACTACCAGTAACTGATAGCGACTGGATGATGTGGTTACTGTACTACACTACCAGTAACTGATAGCGACTGGATGATGTGGTTACTGTACTACACTACCAGTAACTGATAGCGACTGGATGATGTGGTTACTGTACTACACTACCAGTAACTGATAGCGACTGGATGATGTGGTTACTGTACTACACTACCAGTAACTGATAGCGACTGGATGATGTGGTTACTGTACTACACTACCAGTAACTGATAGCGACTGGATGATGTGGTTACTGTACTACACTACCAGTAACTGATAGCGACTGGATGATGTGGTTACTGTACTACACTACCAGTAACTGATAGCGACTGGATGATGTGGTTACTGTACTACACTACCAGTAACTGATAGCGACTGGATGATGTGGTTACTGTACTACACTACCAGTAACTGATAGCGACTGGATGATGTGGTTACTGTACTACACTACCAGTAACTGATAGTGACGGGATGATGTGGTTACTGTACTACACTACCAGTAACTGATAGTGACTGGATGATGTGGTTACTGTACTACACTACCAGTAACTGATAGTGACTGGATGATGTGGTTACTGTACTACACTGCCAGTAACTGATAGTGACTGGATGATGTGGTTACTGTACTACACTGCCAGTAACTGATAGTGACTGGATGATGTGGTTACTGTACTACACTGCCAGTAACTGATAGTGACTGGATGATGTGGTTACGGTACTACACTGCCAGTAACTGATAGTGACTGGATGATGTGGTTACTGTACTACACTGCCAGTAACTGATAGTGACGGGATGATGTGGTTACTGTACTACACTCCAGTAACTGATAGTGACTGGATGATGTGGTTACTGTACTACACTGCCAGTAACTGATAGTGACGGGATGATGTGGTTACTGTACTACACTCCAGTAACTGATAGTGACTGGATGATGTGGTTACTGTACTACACTGCCAGTAACTGATAGTGACGGGATGATGTGGTTACTGTACTACACTCCAGTAACTGATAGTGACTGGATGATGTGGTTACTGTACTACACTGCCAGTAACTGATAGTGACGGGATGATGTGGTTACTGTACTACACTCCAGTAACTGATAGTGACTGGATGATGTGGTTACTGTACTACACTACCAGTAACTGATAGTGACTGGATGAGTGACTGGGGATACGTAGTCTCATAAATCTTTGATTAATAGGAAGCGCGGTGCCTTTGATTCCGCCCACTCATAAACTTTAAGCTTATATAAAGCATAAGCATTTTAATAAACACTACTTTTGAAGTACAGCTACACAAAGGTAATGAGCTGCATGCTAGTCCTTAATCATTAAAATTACCCTAGATGGTACATGCATGGTCACAGAGTGATAATTAGCGCTATTGTATGCATCTTGCTTCAAACCATCAATCATACTAGGTATACTTACAGCATGAATTTGCCTCGCGCAGTGATGAGACCAATAGGCATATTACCTATAATTAACTCTTCTACACCTGCGCTTTCTCTCCCGTGCCAAAGCCCTGGATCTTGCTAAAGCATCGGCGGTAGTGCTGACGAGTGAGTCTGACGAATCGCTGTCTCTGGGCAAATCGCTGTCGTCCATTTTAATGGATGGTTATTAAAGAACGTAGTGTTTATGAAAGAACGTCAAGTAGACCCCGAGACCCCGCGGGTTCCAAAACGTGACATATATATATACATACAAACATACAATTTCGAAACTGTACTACGCGATCAAATGCCTCGCGCTAAGGCGCTCGGCAATAAAGACGCTACTAACTGGTGGATCAAATACAAAATTTGGTACATCATTGATATAACATCCAGTTTTGATACATAATTATTATACTGCCAGCACAGAATGGTAATATGTGTTTGGTATTGGGTGATATGGTTATTGTACTACACTACCAGTAACTGATAATCCATGAACAGAGACAAAGTGACCATATGCCTTGAGAATAATGAGCTTGATGTGTCTGGTTGTGGTCTTGTTTAGCTAGAGAGAGAGAGAGGGGGAGGGAGAGAGAGAGAGAGAGAGAGAGAGAGAGAGAGAGACGGAGAGGGGGAGGGAGAGGGAGAGGGAGAGGGAGAGAGAGAGAGAGAGAGAGAGAGAGAGAGAGAGAAAGAGAGAGAGAAGGAGATAGTGAGGAGATGGAGGGAGAGAGGAAGAGAGAGAGAGAGAGATAGTGAGGAGGTGGAGAGAGAAAGAGAGAGATAAAAGTATCTAAATATGTTATAAACTAGCTAATGTACATATACCTTGAACTGATGTAACTGAACTTGATCTTCCTGTGACTCCACATCTAAGAGCAAGTTAGGAAATGTTAGTGAATGAGTGATGATAGTAAAATATTGTACACTAAGTTATGAGTGTATACAGGTTGGTTCACCTTTCTCTGCTAGTGCTTCAAAGTCAGATGGTTCAGCTAGTTCACTACGTTCAACACGTAGTCTCCGCACTGTGCCGTGCATGCAGCAAGTTGAGTTGATGTCAGAGGGATAAAGAGAGAGAGGAGAGGGAGGGGAAAGGGAGGCACGATTAAGTGATGGTATTACAGCTCACTGTTGACAGTCTTTACAGTGATGGTATCCATGGCAACCAGTGATCTGAATGTGATCACCATCTCTTGTGGGAACATACCGTACCAGTTGTCATCCAGAACGAGCTGGGGTCACTGCATGATCACAGAGGTCACGTGATCAACATAGTGTCAATGTCACTCACCCATCAATCACAGCATCAGCGGGATGGTCAGGGTCGCTAGAGGAGCACACGGCTACCAATGCGCCTGCACTGCTGCTGGCTAGGTTCTCCATCATAAAGGGGCGTAGCTCATTATCAATCAACTCCGTTCACTATCGCACACATCCGCGTCAGTAGGTGTGGTTAGTTATTATCACGTGACATTTTAGCCCCGCCTTCTAATTTAACGAGGCAGAGAGGGAGCTCCCGCCATAGCTCCATCAAAGGTATATCTCTGCCGCCTGCTCGACTACCCGCTATATTCTCTAAATTCCTCTTCTCTGTAAGTTTTCTCTCGCTCTCTACCGCTCGCTCTTCCCTCTTCCTGTTCTGTTGACGAGCAGACATGTTTGAAATTTGAATTTCTCTCCTAGCACCAGGTGCCCGCCATGGAGCAACAGACCGAGCAACAGGAAGAAGACAAGGCGACACTGGAAGAGAAGGTGCAGTCACTGCTAGGAATGGGTTTAGAAGACGAGGAACAAGTGCGTAGAGTGCTTCAAGAGTGTGGGAACGATGTCGAGGCCGCTCTACAGGTCCTACTGCCCGACACTGAGAGACAGAACTCATATGATATGGAGACTCACGTGGACTCGAGTGATAGTGACCGAGACTCCACAACAGTGAGTTACTCACTGGAAGACGAGAGGATCCGTGAGATCGATGACTCGATGGAATACCGGCGAGATGATAGTATGGGGAGGAGCGACCACGCCCACACCATGATGACAAACTGCCTAGCTATGATGAAGTGGTTGATGAACACAAGGTCCTCCCAGGGAGTGACCCCGCCCTGAGGACGATATGGAGGACGTCCCACCTCAGTCACAGCGCCTGCTGAGCGTACCAACAGCTCCAGTAACATAGAGTTCCCTCTCACTCACTTCTATGAGCTGGAGGGGCGTGTACACACTGACCAGTGGTCCATACCGTATCGCAAGGAAGAATCACTGGGCAAGTGTCTACTGGCTAGTATAGCCATGATGAATGAGGGTGAGTGACTGATGTGTGAATATGTCACCATCGCTTCATAATAGAAGCTTTCACACACAAGATACCAGTGTTAGTTTGATTACTATTTCCCTTTTATTTCTCTATCTCACACTCTCTTTCCCTCCCCCCTTCTCTCTCCCTCCTCTCTCTCCTCTCTCTCCCTCCCTCTCTCTCTCTCTCTCTCCCCCCTCTCTATCTCCCCCCCTCTCTCTCTCACTCACCCTCTCCCCCCCCTCTCTCCCCCCCTCTCTCCCTCTCTCCTCTCTCCCTCCCTCTCTCCTCTCCCCCCTCTCTATCCCCCCCTCTCTCCCTCTCTCCCTCCCCCCTCTCTCTCTCCCTCCCTCCCTCCCTCCCTCCCTCCCTCCCTCCCTCCCTCCCTCCTCTCTCCCTCCCTCCCTCCCTCCCTCTCTCCTCTCCTCCCTCCCTCCCTCCCTCCCTCCCTCCCTCCCTCCCCTCCCTCCCTCCCCTCCCTCTCTCTCTTCTCTTCAGGACCTGGTGTTGCTGAAGCAGATGAGAATTGTATCAAGTTTCTTGAGCGTACGATGCCTTGTGCCTTCGATAAGGTTAGCCTGCTGTCATCAGCCATGTTAGTGAGGTTAGCTAGCTGTCATCAGTCATGTTAGTGGATACTGAATCCTATCATATGTTAGTGAAAGAGATTTAGTTTTCTTCTGTGATAAGATACTTGCTTGGTCTAGTACTGGCTGTGTCTCCACTGACCACTAGAGGTTCAGGTGGGACTGCCCACACCTGCAGTGGGAGGCACAGTCAGTACTCCTGTGAGCTACTAGCCTGGGCTCCAGGAGTTGTGTTAATATGAGACACAGCTGTCCTGCCTG
>OZ024790.1:465237-489100 GCA_964017065.1 Haliclona indistincta | reverse complement strand
GGGAGGGAGGGAGAGAGAGAGGAGATAGAAAGGAAATATCACTTGGTATAATATACTAATATGTAGCAATGTGTTGTATCAGTCCCTCATTGCTAGGCACATGACACTATCCACTACATGTATGACACATTGGTAGACAGTGTCTTTAATTCATGTGACAAGAGTGAATGAATGAGGGTACAAATGTGCTCATGTGTGTGTACCTTGGTCCATGCCTCATGTGGCTGGGCAGCCACTACAGGTGGAGTGGGGGAGTTAGTGACTGAGTCTGCTCCACGACGCTGTGGGAGGAGAAGAGGTTAAAGAGGAAAAGATGGCAGTAACACATAGTTGACTAGTCATCAGTCAGCATAGCAACCATCAGGAATGCACTACACCCCTCCCTCTCATTGCTTACTAGTGGCGATGCTGTTGGCGTGGTCGGTGTCACTGGAGGGGGGCCCGTCACACTAGAGCTGGTAGAAGCAACGCTATCAGGAGGGATGCTGGTCGAGGAGCTCTTCCGGCTGCTGCTGCCGGCATGGCTGTTCCTCATACGCTTCAAAAACACTCGCCTCACGTTCTTCATGGCTAGAGGAGGCTAGCTAGCGGGGAGGGTATAGCGGCGTGTAGGAGGACACGGCACTAGACGCCGCCGGCTGCTCTTCACAGTCCACTGCTGTCGGCCGTGATGGCTGCCAGACGATCTTCACTCGATCAGATCTCTCTTGGTATCTCAGTACGTGCCCAGGCACAAGTACCTGCTGTTACCGGGTGGTTAGTGTCTCTCTGGCACTCTAGTCCAGCTAGGCGCTGCATGGAATGCTGTAGAGTGGGAGTGACTACTAATAGGCTCATCAGGTGTGGCTTCCTCTAACCAATCAGATAGCACCAACCACGTGTATTTGATTAGTAGGCGGGGCTTATAATACTAAATAAAGGTGTGGTCTAGGCGTGGTTTATGGTGCTAATCTGACGCAAGGTCGTGTAACCATCGTGTGATCAACAGAGAGCAGCTAGGCATCCATTGAGCCGCTACCATGGCGCTACCATCCCGCACACTAGTCCCTAGACTAGCCAGCTGTGCTACTAGGGTAAGATAGGCTGCTGTCCTGCTATGGGTGATCATTAATTAGAACTCGCTTCTTCTCTCCCTCCCAGGCGGTCCAAATAACCAGAGGCAGTCAGACAGCAGCAGCTGAACCAGTGGATACTGAGAGACTGAAGAGATTTCTCATTTATAGATGGGTCAGCTTCACATGATAGTCACCTCTCTCTCTCTCCCTCATCACATGATCTCCCTCTCTCATCACATGATCTCCCTCTCTCATCACATGATCTCTCTCTCTCATCACATGATCTCTCTCTCTCATCACATGATCTCTCTCTCTCATCACATGATCTCCCTCTCTCTCTCAGGACCCTGATAAGCCCGGTGATAAGCCTCGCATGCAGGAGTACATGGTTGACCTGAACACGTGTGGTCCCATGGTGCTAGACGCTCTTATTAAAATCAAGAATGAGATTGACCCTACACTGACCTTCAGGAGGTCCTGCCGAGAAGGTATGATCACATGCACGTCATGTGACCTGCAGGTCTTAGTGGTACAGGGTTTTGCTGGTTCTTGTACAACGAGTCCATGGAACTAGAAATAATTACTGACCAATCAAATCACAGCTGCTCATGTGTGTTTAAACTATTCGCTAATTTGGTTGATCAGTGTTTACTTCTGGTTCCACTGACTTGATGCAAGAACTAGCAATACCATATATTGATCAGTGAGCTGCCTTCTTCATGGGGTTAAAAATTAGATATCTGTGAATGTGCAAGACTAGAAACAGCGTAATTACTCTTTAATGTATGACATCTGGTATAGTTGAGCCTGTGTTGATCTTATGAACTGAGCTGTGATTCCTGATGTATTCTTTTTAATTAATATCTTCCTGTTCATTTCTCTGGTGTTGTGACTACATGGGCTCCTTTATGATAATCATTCATTAACCTGTCTTTATTATTAACCCTTTTTTTACTAAAGGTTTATTGTGTGTCTATTATTAACCCTTTCATTACTGTAGGTATATGTGGATCATGTGCAATGAATATCAAGGGCGGTAACACACTGGCTTGTATCAGGTATGATGACGTCATTACAGGTATAGCCTCATACCCAGACCCTAGCTAGTACACAGCCTCATACCCAGTCCCTAGCTAGTACACAGCCTCATACCCAGACCCTAGCTAGTACACAGCCTCATACCCAGACCCTAGCTAGTACACAGCCTCATACCCAGACCCTAGCTAGTACACAGCCTCATACCCAGTCCCTAGCTAGTACACAGCCTCATACCCAGACCCTAGCTGGTACACAGCCTCATACCCAGACCCTAGCTAGTACACAGCCTCATACCCAGACCCTACCTAGTACACAGCCTCATACCCAGACCCTACCTAGTACACAGCCTCATACCCATACCACTAGTAAGTACCTCTCTTAGTATGCCTGGTACCAAATCTCTCAATATAGCTACAGTAGACCCTCGCTAATCCGAACACCTTGGTACCCGCTACTGTTCGGATTAGTGAATTTGTTCGGACTAGCAAAAACATGTAGATGATACAGATAGCTAACAATGCTAATTATATTCATGTACATGTAATGAGATTCACAATCCTATAACAATATTCACAATCAAATTTCCCCATTCAGACTAGCGAGGGTACGGATTAGGGTTGTTCGGATTAGTGAGGGTTCACTGTATTGAGCACCTCATGGTTACATAGTAACTATTGTTGTACTCAAACATGTAACTAACTATCCATTCCTTCTCATGGTAGTCATATTGATAAAGACCTCAGTAAACCCATCAAGGTATACCCTCTGCCGCACATGTACGTTGTCAAGGATCTAGTCCCGGTAAGCACTGACCACGCCCATATATTGACCACACCCCTTATGTGTGTTGCTAGGATATGAACAACTTCTATGAGCAGTATCGATCCATTGAACCGTTCCTGAAGCGCAAAGATGAGAGTAAGATCGGGCAAGAACAGCACCTGCAATCAATGGAAGACAGGAAGAAACTGGTGAGTGGGATAGCTAGACACAGCCTGTGACTCTCTCACTTTCCTTTCTCTCTATCTCCCTCCCTCTCTATCTCCCTCCCTCTCTCTCATCCTCCCTCTCCCCCTCCCTCTCTCTCTCCCTCCCTCTCTCTCAGGATGGCCTCTATGAGTGTATATTGTGTGCGTGTTGTAGCACATCCTGCCCCTCCTACTGGTGGAATCCTGACAAGTATCTTGGACCAGCAGTATTGATGCAGGCGTATCGCTGGATGATAGACAGCAGAGTATGTACACCATCTCACACACACACTCACACACGCGCACACTCAATCAAATGTATAACGCATACCTGGAGAATTTGCCTGACAAACCATAATTTCTTTTTTTAAATTTGTAATCTCTGTTTGTGATCCTACGTATGGTAAAGATCACAAGTGCTTCTTGATACATTAACATGTCCATTAATCATGTGGTGTAGGATGAGTTCCAGAAGGAGCGGCTATCTCGTATCGCTGACCCATTCTCTGTGTTCCGTTGTCATACCATCATGAACTGTACCAAATCCTGTCCTAAGGTGAGCTAGCCCCACCCCTTACTCCGCCCCATATCACGGCTATTACAAGTAGTGTAACATAGTACTGCATTTGATTATTGTGTCGGGTTAACCCTTTGTATACTGTACATAGTCTTCAGTAATTCACCTCTCCTCCTCTCTCTCCCTCCCTCCCTCCCTCCCTCTCTCTCTCTCTCTCTCTCTCTCCCTCCCTCCCTCTCTCCCCCCCTCTCTCTCTCTCCCTCCCTCCCTCCCTCCCTCCCTCCCTCCCTCTCTCTCTCTCTCTCTCTCTCTCTCTCCCTCCCTCCCTCTCTCCCCCCTCTCTCTCTCTCTCCCTCCCTCCCTCCCTCTCTCTCCCCCCTCCCTCCCTCCCTCTCTCTCTCTCTCCTTCTCTCTCAGGGTCTCAATCCAGGGAAGGCTATCGGAGAGATCAAGAAGATGTTAGCTACACTATAGCGCTGACCCATCATACTGTACCAATACTATACTGCATTGATAATAACTTATTTGTAGAGATGTATCACACACAAATAAAATATCACACATGGTTGATGACTGCGATGAACATGGCGCATGCTGTAATAATTCTCTGTGCTGTCACATGGGTAGTAGTGAGTCTGACTAGCCGGTTTAGCTGCACATAGCTCTGATGAGTCCGAGCAGGTTCATCACCCGCCTAGCTTGAGCAGTGATGAATGGGTTCTGCTTTATGACAGGTTAAATTAATACTGGTAATGTTGTATATTTATAGCTAGCAGTCCCGCTGCTCAATGTGCTCTCTATAGTAAAGCAGCTAGTCAATCTCGTTCCTTTTTCAAGAGACATCCCTACACTATTCAGTTTTTTTATTAAAGCTTTTTTACTTTACTTGATATAATAGAGGTGTCTACACCATCATCAGCAATCTCTCTTGTCTGTGCAATTATCCTGCTGGTGATAATACATGCAATATTCATTACAAAACAGTTCAAGCATCACGCGTTGATAATGGTTACTTTCATTCAGTTTGCTTTCATTAATAATTGTTGTCTGTCACAAACACTGCTATAATTTTTTTTATTTCCAGTATTATAATGCTACTTAGTACTTGATGTCATGTGATCTTATGTATATTAGTAGTCCTCTATACCAGTAGTTCTGCCTTGATAGTATATGTTATAATGTGTGTGGTCCAGTTATATGATATGAAGAGTACCAACCATACTATCAGTACTGCTGTCACTATCACCATCACTCCAGACATCACCTGCACAATGATACAGATACATCATGTTCTTCAGAGAGGAGAACCAACAATAGCTACAATGTATACACATTTGGACATTTGTAGAGCGTTGTGCACATGCAAATGAATAATGTAGACTCTATCAGTATTATAAAGAACAAGTATGGAATGATCCTTTTGAATAAATTCTGAAAGTATTCGAAATCAATTTTTTATTTCGCTTCTGTTTTTAAAACAATAATATTTTGTCAATGCTGTTCTTTCATTGTATTCTGTCTTTAGTGTAGCTTTCTACACATCTACTATTGATGGTATCCATAATTATTCGTCTGTACACCAGGTTTCATTGTGTAAAAGCTGCCATCAGTAAGCTATTGTTAGCATAATGCTCTCTCTCTCTCATTGTTATGCATTGTTGAAACTATAATGACCGCTATAATGAGACCCTTTATTGTGTATTATGACTAATAATATCTAATTTGAAGTTTAATAAGCACCATGGATTACCAACATCAGTTAATATGATTCATGCACCACAATGGCAACACTATGGCTAACATGGTCATCAAGATAATGCTTTCACCAGATACACATCAATTTCACTATCACACCACTACGTACACTGCATCATAATAATTATCACTATACAATCTCACTCTTTATCACACAGCAGGCATTTCCTGTGCACTCCACATCATGACCTAACCCTAATAATTATTCAAATACTACCAACATACAAGCTATATCATCAATCGTTTGGTAAAATTATTTGCAGTGTATCAATCACTATAAAGTAACTGAGATATAAAAACCAGGACTTGAATAAAATGATTAAACTAGCGTGCTACACAGCTCACCATAGCCGCTAGTGTGGAGCCCAGTACTGCATCAGTAGCTACACTAGCTGCTGCAGGATACTGGAGTAGACTGGAGGTACTCAGTGATCCCAGCACTAGTGAGGATGAGAATAGAGCTATCATGATGATATGAGCTGTGATATCCTGTGGAGAGAATAGTAGCAGAGTGAGTGAGTGAGTGAGTGAGTGAGTGAGTGAGTGAGTGAGTGAGTGAGTGAGTGAGTGAGTGAATGTGTGAGTGAGTGAGTGAGTGAGTGAGCGAGTGAGTGTGTGAGAGAGTGTGTGTGTGTGTGAGTGGGTGAGTGAGTGTGTGTGAGTGTGTGTGTGAGTGAGTGTGTGTGTGAGTGGGTGAGTGAGCGAGTGTGTTAAGTGTCTATGATTGTGTGCCAAGTGGTGTACAATGCACCTATTGTACATGCACATTGACTGCTGTACATACACATACAGATCAGTGTTGTCTTGTCTAAATCAACATCACTCACTGTAGCCAAGAACATGCGAGACATCATGTTTAAGATTCCTATGTTCAGGAAACGTACAGCAATAACAGCTAGCTCCCAGGCTAGCCCTACACCTGCTGCTGTGAGACCCAGCGTGGAGCTCTTGTCCACCATCGCTGGTAGGGTAGAGTTCTTCTCGCTAGCATTAGAGCTGTCAGCAGTCCGATAGCTAGCTGAGAGCACGGCTACACTGCACCAGATCCCTACAGCACACACGCATCCAACCTGCAGCAGAGAGCTGGGAGTACCCGCCCAGCACAGCTGATCGTCACCTGACGACTTACCGCTACAGCACAGCGCAGCACGGTTTCCACTATTCCCTCAACGAAGCTGCATATCGCTAGCCCAGGTCTTGGCCCGGTCACTAGTCCTATCGGCTGCTTCCTCGCCGGCATCTTACACTGCTCTTCCAGCTGGCTAGCTCTGCTACCAGTACTAACACATGTATCCCGGTACGTATGTAGTCAAAACATGTCAATAGCATATCTAGTTAGCATGATAATACGCGTTTCCTGATGTTGAATTGTAGTCAACATCATGTAGAAACGCATGCAGCCTGCGCTATCTAGTGTAGTGGAACATGAAGTTACTGCAACAAGACAGCTATGACCAGATTCCCAGCTAGATAGCTAAGAGCCACATGATCATGCAGTGAGCTGGGAATGAAGACGATTGTGTGTGTGGAAACTAGTGATGAAGGTGACCGGCCGTCACTATGATCCGATCCACCTCATGGTCCTGTAGTCTGGTCCACCATTGAGCTGCTAACCTACCTATCAGCATGACACATGCAAATGACATGTATCTGATCAGGAGATAATATTTACAGAGATAATTTATATCACACACACGCACACTAATGGATAGCAGCAGGACAGGTCATGGTTCAGCAGTCATTAGCTGGTCCTCCTCAGCTTCATGATCCACCTCACGAAGCATTGTCAGCAGTTTCTCCCATTGACAATACATCTGTAGACACATATAATAACCAGTAATAACTAGACACATAACAACCTGTAATAACTAGAGACATAATAACCTGTAATAACTAGAGACATAATAACCTGTAATAACTAGACACATAATAACCTGTAATAACTAGACACATAATAACCTGTAATAACTAGACACAAAATAACCTGTAATAACTAGAGACATAAACCTGTAATATCTAGAGACAAATAATAACTAACTAGGCACATACTAACCAGTAATAACTAGACACACAACACGTAATAACTAGGCACAAAATTAATAACCACAAATAACTATAACCAGCACAAATAGCAGAGCTGAGATTTCTTTACTCACTTTCTGATGATAGTTGACATGGTTGCCCGCCCAGTTTCTCATCACAGCGCTCCACTGCACGTCCTTGGCTTCGTGCCATTTCTCAATATCCACTCTGAGCTGCTCATTAGCTTGAGTCAGCTTGTCCAGCGCACTCTCTGCTACCACACCAGCTGATGACAGATCCATTGCTAGCTTCTCTACCTTCTCTGTTTTACCAGCTAGTGCCGCCTACAAGGAGAGAGGAAGGGAGAAGGGAGGGATGGAGGAGGGAGGGAGGAGGGAGGGAGAGAGGGAGGAGGGAGGGAGGGAGGGAGGGAGGGAGGGAGGGAGGGAGGGAGGGAGGGAGGGAGGGAGGGAGGGAGGGAGGGAGGGAGGAGGGAGAGAGAGAGAGAGAGAAGGAAGGAAGGAAGGGAGGGAGAGAGGAAGGGAGGAAGGGAGGAGGGAGAGAGGGAGGGAGAGATGAAGAGGGAGAGAAGGGAGGGAGAGAGGAAGGGAGGGAGAGAGGAAGGGAGGAAGGAAAGGAGGGAGGGAGGGAGAGAAGAAAGAAGGGAGGGAGGAAGATAGGTTGAGAGAGAGAGGAAGAGTGGAAAAATGGAGTGAGTGAAAAAGATAGGAGGAGCAGGTATATCATGGGTAGTACTCACATCTTCATGAGCCTTCTTCCTCTTGCTCCGCTCATCACACGCCATCTCGTACTCTAGCTGCAGGGAGTCTCTCCTCCTCAAGGCAGACTACAGCAACACACCAATCATCCACACTATACATGATCACTAGTACACACCATCTCTAGCCTCGTACCCAGGCGCTAGTCAGGAGAAGAATAAGCCTGGGTACGAGGCTGATACTACCGCTAAACTGTTGAATACAGCAGCTCAGAGCTGTGTTACCACAACATACAATAGCTGTATTGTCATAATTATTATAAGCTGTTGCTACGACATATCTAGATCAAGTAGCATTGTAACCAGTGGAGCACCAATCCAGAAAACTGCTCTGGATTGAAACATTTTACCAATTTGTTTCGTGCCGTGCTCATGATACTAACAGCTATGATATATTATAGTTAGCAGTCACTCACCAGTGCACTCTCGGCATACAAATGATACTCCTTCATCGCCATCAGAAAGGATAGCGTGTTGGCCTCATTCTATAATAACACAATAGTGAACACTGACCATAGATCACTAGAACCATCTCTAGCTAGCTAGTGTATAATAACACTGACTATAGATCACTAGAACCACCTCTAGCTAGCTAGTGTATAATAACACTGACTATAGATCACTAGAACCACCTCTAGCTAGCTAGTGTATAATAACACTGACTATAGATCACTAGAACCACCTCTAGCTAGCTAGTGTATAATAACACTGACTATAGATCACTAGAACCACCTCTAGCTAGCTAGTGTATAATAACACTGACTATAGATCACTAGAACCACCTCTAGCTAGCTAGTGTATAATAACACTGACTATAGATCACTAGAACCACCTCTAGCTAGCTAGTGTATAATAACACTGACTATAGATCACTAGAACCACCTCTAGCTAGCTAGTGTATAATAACACTGACTATAGATCACTAGAACCATCTCTAGCTAGCTAGTGTATAATAACACTGACTATAGATCACTAGAACCACCTCTAGCTAGCTAGTGTATAATAACACTGACTATAGATCACTAGAACCACCTCTAGCTAGCTAGTGTATAATAACACTGACTATAGATCACTAGAACCATCTCTAGCTAGCTAGTGTATAATAACACTGACTATAGATCACTAGAACCACCTCTAGCTAGCTAGTGTATAATAACACTGACTATAGATCACTAGAACCACCTCTAGCTAGCTAGTGTATAATAACACTGACTATAGATCACTAGAACCACCTCTAGCTAGCTAGTGTATAATAACACTGACTATAGATCACTAGAACCACCTCTAGCTAGCTAGTGTATAATAACACTGACTATAGATCACTAGAACCACCTCTAGCTAGCTAGTGTATAATAACACTGACTTTAGAGTATAGCATGTAAGAATCTAGCAATCTGATTGGTTGCTTGCAGGTTTCTAAATCATGTAGACAGTACGCCAACTGATAGAACATGGTCGCCAACTGATAGAACATGGTCGCCAACTGATAGAACATGGGCGCCAACTGATAGAACATGGTTGCCAACTTTAACAAAAATGAAGTTGATGTACAATCATGATTACAATAATAATTGTCCGCTCTGTGACACTACACAGTTACAACTGTCTGATAGAGTCATGATACACAACACAGTCACTGCTTCATGTTGATAATGATATTAGAGCAAGAGTTCAGCACTACGGGCAGAGGAGCAGCAGATACTGATGAACAGGTGTTGGGCTCTATAGTGTTCTTCACTACGTCACAAAACGAGCTAGCTCAGAAGGTTGGCTCTGCAGTTCTTCAAAAGTTGGTACTGCTACTCCTGTTTAAATCAGCGACTCTCTCTCCGGGCTAAAAATAACCTGGTACAGCCTGTACTCTGTATCTTGCCGTGTTTTCTTCAGTCGGAACTGCTGTTGTTTTGGCTAGTTCGACTTCATCGTCAGTTTTTGGAACAGCGCCGGAACCTCCTCTTTGCTGGTGCCGGGCGCTCAAAGCTTTCAATTGCTTCTGGCAACAACGAGTCAGTTATGTCGAACTGTAGTTCTTCGTGCTGCTGTCGCTCTCGAATTTTCGTTGCCGAATGGTTTCCGCTCTTCAAAAGTCGTCGTCTTCTTCGACTATTTTGCGTCAAAACTTACTGTGGTAACGGTTGCTAGCTATACTCTAAATCGGTTAGACACCTCGGCCAACGGGATCTACGCGGTAAAGAAACCCTCGCGTCGCCATAGAACCCTCGCGCTACGCGCTCGGGTTCTATGGCTTCCTCTCGGGTTTCTATACCGCGTAGATCCCTTGGCCTCGGTGTCTAACCTATATATAGATCACTAGAACCACCTCTAGCTAGCTAGTGTGTGATATCACATTGCCTGTAGAATGCTCACATCTCATTGATGATGATAGAAGCTAAGGATCACTTTGATCAATAATTCATATCATGTCACTAGAATGTGTCAAAGGAATCTATCAGAGCTCAGGATCACTTGTGAGTAACCCAGTAACCAGGTGACCCATGAAAGGCATAGACTACAAGTACATCACAGTATATCTCAATACTACACTAGTAGTGTGTCATGTAATGAATGGTACACTCACCAGCCCATCCAGTGATGTGGAGGAGCTCTCAAATATTGACGCCAGCTTACTGATGCAACCAGATAGATACGGCTCTGAGTTACCCCATGAGAAGATGGGCGTGGCTAGATCTTTCAGTGCCTCTGATAAACCTGAGAGAGAGAGATCAACCCGTAGTTACTGAGCCAGTGTATAACAGAGGGTCAAAATATAACTGCATGAGAGCACAAAGTACACAAAGGCGTTATAATTAACCCCAACCCTAATTATATCGTGCTCTGCCGAGGTACTATGGGTTGACCACTTCATTGCCAAGAATACTGCTCCTCTTATGGTTACTAAACGAAGCGCTCAAGGTAGTAGAGCCTCCATAGAAGTCACCAGAGGCGAATGACAGCGCGTTGCTGAAAGACAGCGATACAATCTTGCATGTCCTTTCGACAACGCCATCTTGTTGCTATGGTGTTGCTATGTGACGTCACTTCCTGGAAATATTCGTATTGCTCAGGTATATGAGATAGTTACCATATAGCTAGAAATTTTAGTGGACTAAATTTTGGCGAATTTTAGCATTCGCTAAATAAAATCTGCCAAAATCTGCTTTTTTTACTATAGGCGCTGGGTGCCAAAATTAAATTTGCCAAAAAGGAAAATCTGTGTCATTCGCCAAAATGTTACCCTCCAAAATTTCTAGCTATACGGTATAACCAGTTTGAGCGGCACCTCTGTGTTCACCTGACCGGGCTACTATAACATGATGAATGATTGAGCCATTGTTAGTTGAATACATAACTTGAACAATGTGTCAATGAGAGCCATGTCACTCACCATTTCTCTCTGAGTGCAGTCTAGTCTCCACCCTCTCCAGTAGTCCGGTCTTCTCTGAGAAGTTAGTGAAGTACTTGCTAGCTTTAGCAAAGTCAGGATGGGGCTCCTTCAGCTTTAGAGCAGTAGTGGCTTGCTTCACAGAGGTTGACACATATCCGAACAGCTTGTTACCAGTAGAGGTCTCAGCAACATGTGAGGCAAATGCCTACAGTGAGAGAGAGAGAGAGAGAGAGAGAGAGAGAGAGAGAGAGAGAGAGAGAGAGAGAGAGAGAGAGAGAGAGAGAGGAGAGAGAGAATTACAGGCAATGTCTAGCTGCCCCACAGAGGGTTGCTGGTAGAGCCAGGACACCTGTGCACTAAGCAGTGTCTTACAAGCTCTGTAATCCCAAATCCAGGCTAGTAGCTCACAGGAGGTGTGGGCAGTCCCACCTGAACCTCTAGTGAGACACAGCCAGTGCTCCAACCACACATACTCACCACACTACAAGCCCCGCCCACTCACCTCAGTGGGAGATGTAAGGAACACACACAGATTGTCGTCATATGAGAAGAACGGATGAGTTGTTATGCGCCACAGGAACTTGCCGAGCCCTTTCTGACGCTCAGTGAGGAACTGGTCACTCTGATGATCAAAATAACGTGTCAACTGCTTTCCAGGGAGTGGCTGAGAGGGGAGAGAGAGAGAGAGAGAGAGAGAGAAGGAGGGCGAAAGAGAGAGGGAGGGAGGGAGAGAGGGAGAGAGAGAGAAGGAGGGAGAGAGAGAGAGGGAGAGAGAGGGAGGGAGGGAGAGAGAAAGAGAGGGAGGGAGGGAGGGAGAGAGGGAGAGAGAGGGAGGGAGAGAGATAGGTAGAGTAGCAGCACTAACTCATGGATTGCATACCGGTACAATCAGTGTTGGATAGGTCCTCTCTAACATACTGTGCAACCACTCATAGTCCTTATATCGTCTCCATACTGTGTACTCCTCTCGTGTGTACTGGGAACCAGGCCGGGAACACTGTCACCAGATAACATAATGAGAAAACATAATTAATAAATAATGTGAACACTTCAATAATCTGTTCCAGTAGCATAAATGATTAGTTTCACCACAGAGTGATGTCTTACAAAGCTGCTAATTACGGTCAACTGCCATTGATTCCCAATACCCTAGTCGCCATAATGGGTCTCTACGTACCTTGGTTTCCACCTGATAGATGAAGTAGCTATCAGTCTTAGAGACGATGTGTTTCTCACGAGCAGTAACGGACACTTGTAGGTCATGATGAGTGGTGTCATTAGGTGGGCGGAGCATTAGTCTGACAGTGGGGCGGGGCTGAGCTGGTAATGTGCGATGTGATGATCCCTGGTGCTGTTGGCTATTGCTGTGTGGTGATGGCTCTACCTCCAGCAGTGCCCCGTCACCAGCTGCTGGTCTGTCCTCTACATGTGGCTCGCCTACTGCAGTAGATAGTGCTGTAGTGGGTGATCCTCCTCTTACTAATGGGCCCTCCTCACTGCTACCCGCTGCTGGTGTTGTCTCGTCCAGCAAAGCGACCTCATCAAAGTTCTCATTGATCCACGAGGTCCTCTTCTCGCTGCTCTCCGGAGAGGGCACTGGTAGCTGGCTAGCACTAGATTCCTCTGGCTCTGCCATTACTTGTGAGAAGGTGTGGCTTGTACACGCATGCGTACTCGCTGAAACAGTACGCGCAAAATTCGAATTTGCTAAACTCAACTAGCTGCGCCTGATCATCGACTAGCCATCTATAAAAAATTAGCTGCACAATAGCATAGCATAAATTAAAAATTAAAAAATAGAATATAAATTATATAAACTGCACTGCTCATAAAAATTCGATTTTGTTACACTTCGTGTATGTAAGTGATAATGGTTATCCCACTAGTGCTCTGGTCTGCTGTTACGAGACCTCTTCTTCTTATGATCTTGACTAGTGGTGTTGACTGGACTATGGTGACCAACCTGAGGGGCCTCCACACTACGAGAGGATGGGAACAGTACTAGAGAGAGAGAGAGAAGTATGTGATGGAGTGGGTGATGAAGACTACTCAAAGACAATGACTGGCTCAGCAGCCAACCAGTTGAACAACCAATCGGTTGAATTCAACATCTAATAATTATAATAAAATTATACATGGCTCATAATTTAGCTAACTGGTTGAAAAGCAAAGCGCCAGCCAGCTAGAGGGTCAGTGAGTGGTTCAACAGCAAAGCAACTGACTAACTGACTAGCTGAACTAGTTGGATGACAAACCATTGAGGTATATTCTAATGAGATACTATCAGGGAAGCCTCTTTGAGTGGAGGAGAGTGGCCATATTGGTCTCGTAAGAGAAGGAAGGGAGGACACTACCAACCATTCTCTTGTGATGATTTGCGTGATCTTCTTCCTGATATAGTGTCCATTGATCTATCAGCTCTGTTTACTGATGCCAGGCTCTGTGATGTTGATGGTACACTGCGGCTATCAGGTGAGTGGACAAGCTCATCCTCCTCACTGATCCACTGACGAGGAGCATTCTCAGCAGCTCCTCCATATTGATAGAATGCCTCGAGGTATGGTAGCACTGTAGTACCACGAGCTGGGTCAATACAATCAGTATAGGGAGGGAACCGGACCAACTCCTGCTGGAGGGGACGACCATGCTTAGATATAAACCACCTGGACAACGAGAGGAATTGAGAGAGAAGGAGAGAGGTGGTTATTGTGAAGATCAAGGACAGAGAGAGAGAGAGAGAGAGAGAGAGAGAGAGAGAAGTAACTCACGGATGTGTTCTGATGTCTGGTATACCGTATCGTTGATCTGGTTCCTTGTGTAACATACCTACACACACACACACACTAGGTCCATCACTATAATAGCAATGCAGGGTCACTAATACTAGGTCTTATAGTTCTAGCTATAAGTAAATGAATGTTCAGAGCCTCCTTACCTTTGATGATATCTTTGAGCAATGGTGGTAGTGATGATGGTATCACATACACACCTGTCGATATCACTCTGTATAACTTGAACTCATTCTCTCCATCAAATGGTAACTTGCCTGTCACAAAATTATACCTGTAGAGACAACAAATACAGTGGAACCTGTCTGTTGTAAGTGGAGTATACTCCCCACCCACTATATACTACATATTATGTGATCTAATAGTTATACAATGCATGATAACATCATTGCATCTCGCATGGATCACATTTATAAGTCAATTTGCATGTGTGCAGAATAGAGGTGCATGATTCCTAGTAAGTATATCACATGTAACAATGAGACTGAGTACATGTACCAGCCCATTCTACTCACAATGTCACACCTGAGGCCCAGATATCAACCTTGAATCCTGACCAGGAGTCTTGATACGATGCTATCTCAGGTGGCTGGAAGGCGGGGCTACCCTGACTAGTGTAACACAGATCAGTCTGACTGAACTGATCTAACTCTTCAGCTACACCAAAGTCAGTGATTTTAACAATATCATCTGATGTTAGTAGTAGATTGCCTGGCTTGATGTCCTTATGGACCACACCTCTACTATGGAGATACTCCAGACCATTGATCAGCTGGACAAAGTATCTTGAGAGAGATAAAGATGAATAAAAAGATCGCAAAATAAATTTAATACAGAAAAACAAAAGACTGCATTGTGTATGGTACCACCTACCTGTGAGCCTGCCATATTGGGAGCTTGTTCCCTGGAGCTCTGTCCAGCATCTCCTGTAAACCACCAATACAATACTCCAATACTATATATGTACACTGGAGTCAAGGACAATGGTAGCTAGGAGAGGGGCAATGGTAGCTAGGAGAGGGCTAGGAGAGGGACAATGGTAGCTAGGAGAGGGACAATGGTAGTTGCACGGAGAGGGACAATGGTAGCTAAGAGAAGGACAATAGTAGGTAGGGGAGAGACAATAGTAGCTAGGAGAGGGACTATGGTAGCTAGAAGAGGGACAAAGGTAGCTAGGAGAGGGACAATGGTAGCTAGAAGAGGGACAATGGTAGCTAGAAGAGGGACAACGGTATATAGCTAAGAGAAGAGTACAATGATTGTAGCAAATGGAGAGAGACTATCATGAGGCTTGCATCACTGACAATACTCAGCATCATAGTGAACTCTTCGATGTATTTCGTATAATTATTATGGAGGATATAGTTTTTGTTTCTCTTGATCATCAAACACTTCAACTAGTTCAATGACATTCTTGTGTTTCAGCTTCTTTAATATTTTAATTTCTCTATAAAGAGTGTGTATGTTGGTGTGTGTGTGTGTGTGTGTGTAGGTGATTCAATTATACAGTAGGTCAAGTGTAACAATAAGATTTGTGCGGCTAGGAATTTAATAATTAAATCCCATGCATACACCAATACAACCAGCAATCAGGCTCTCCAGTATGGCAAGCACCATTGGGATCCAAGAACATGATCCCATGCAGTATAAGAGGTGGCCTCAGTCAGGAGGTCAATAATATAAGGTGATTGATTACCTGATTACGATTACGTCAGTTATTCTAATGTTGTTACTCCTCATAGAGGACAGTAAAAATGCTGTTATAATAATCACCTCTATATGCAGACCATGATTATTGCAGTACATGCAGGCGCTCAGAATACAAACTGCGTCAGTGCTATATACTCCAGACACCATAACCCAGTCAATCCAGGCATATAGTTGTACGCTAGCTAGGAGCAGCTGAGTCACGGCAGCTTATGCAGTATTTAGCTTAAGTTAGGCTACTTGATTTACAGTGCAATTGTGGTATCTCTGTTAGAATTGATTCCTGGGTATATCAATAATAATTATTTGCAGTAGATTCTCTGAGTTACTACTGAAGAGGAACCCAGAGCTGACAAACGCACACTAGCTAACCTCTGTACATTAGCCTCTCCATTGATGATCTTCTTCAATCTTCGATGTGTCATTATCTTCACTGCTCTTCTGCTCAGTGTCACACAATCCAACACTTCCTTTACCTTAGAATATGAGCCTCTTCCCACTAAACGTCCCTTCAGATATCTACCAGCCAGGATCTTGGCTTGTAGTTTAGGCTCTTGATAAATAATGTCCTTTGAATCGCAACGCTGGAAGCAGTCCATGAAGTCATCTCCCACACTAGCTAGCGATACCTCTCCTACAGGACCCGGATCCACTACCTACTGACGCTGCTTCATCGCCTCGCATCAGCGAGGGAGAACAACTGACCGCCTGATCACTGCTGCACCCGACCGATCGAGGAGGACTGAGCAGTTCAGCCATGACTATGGCAGGATAGTGATGGTCTGCAGCAGCTAGTACTAGCCGAGCTGCTGGCCTGGGAGTGCTGCGTCATGACAAAGACGTCACCGAATAGTTTATCATACGCGTAGTCATAGTAACAACATCATTACGGATTGCATGCACGAGAATATCCTAATACTGACAGGAAGAGACGGAACTTGTCAATGATGAACATGCATAATGGGTAGAGGAAGTGGTACGTCATCATTACTTAAATTGAGAAGAAAATGCGACCAAAAGAGTGCATGTCTTCAGGCGGGATATTGCAGCTCAGTGAAGTGGAGACGTCATCATCATCAACAGAGCTGGGCAGACTGTTCCACAGTCGAGGGAGTCTGTTGAAATAGAAATTGCTGGAGGATATGTTAGAGGGATGTAGCAGCTTGTTGTTTGATTACCAAATCAACATTCATATCCAGCAGACTAGAGTAGACTTCATGATAACAATTGTATTCTGACGTCAATGTTGCTGCACTGTTACCAGCACCGTCATAGGCCGTCACACAATAGTTTCAGACTATTTTGGCGATCGATAAAAATAATAATACATAATTTCTTGCTTGTACAATAAATAATTAATAAACAACATAATTATGTTTCTACACTTCATGTATGAACTGCTGTGAGTGATGGTTACTGATGGGTACACTGCTCCATCCTGCTACGAGATCTCTTCTTCTTGTGACCTCGCCGAGTCTTCTTGACTGGACTAAGACGACCAACTTGGAGCACCTCTACACTACGAGAAGATGGGAACAATACTAGAGAGGGAGGGAGGGAGGAGGGAGGAGGGAGGGAGAGTGAGGGAGAGAGGGGGAGGGAGGGAGAGAGGAAGGGAGAGAGAGAGGGGGAGGGAGAGAAGCAGGTTAATGAGAATTCATAGCTTAGTCACTTTTCCTGCAGCTAACCATTCTCTTGTGAAGACATGCGTGATCTTCTTCCTGATATAGTGTCCATTGATCTATCAGCTCTGTTTACTGATGCCAGGCTCTGTGATGTTGATGGTACACTACGGCTATCAGGTGAGTGGAATAGCTCATCCTCCTCACTGCTCCACTGATGAGGAGCATTCTCAGCAGCTCCTCCATATTGATAGAATGCCTCGAGGTATGGTAGCACTGTAGTACCACGAGCTGGGTCAATACAATCAGTATAGGGAGGGAACCGGACCAACTCCTGCTGGAGGGGACGGCCATGCTTAGATATAAACCACCTGGACAAGGAGAGGAATTGAGAGAGAAGGAGAGAGGTGGTTATTGTGAAGATCAAGGACAGGGAGAGAGAGAGAGAGAGAGAGAGAAGTAACTCACGGATGTGTTCTAATGTCTGGTATACCGTATCGTTGATCTGGTTCCTTGTGTAACATACCTACACACACACAATGAAAGGGTATTAGTACCAAAACAGGTTAAACCTGTATAATAATTGTTACTGTTTTGTAGACACCGTAAACATTGACTGAATTTTTTGTGGTACAATGTTTTATGCTCCAATGTATGGAAATACATAAACATGTCATGAATTTTTCGCCATTTAACCCTTTAAGCCCTAATGACGCCATTTAGCGTCATACATACTTCAGACACCCTTATTAAAAAGTGCTAAAAATAATTATTGGGAAATTAAGCTAAAACTTAATTGAAGAATGCAAATAACCGCAATAATCCAGAGGTTTTTGGCGCACCCCCGACTGCTAACATTATTGGTGCCCAGCATTTCCTCACCTTGGATGATATCTTTGAGCAATGGTGGTAGTGATGCTGGTATCACATACATGCCTATTGATATTACTGTGAACAGCTTGAACACATTCTCTCCTTCAAATGGAAACTTCCCAGTTACAAAATGATACCTGTAGAGAAGGTATGGATACTAGCTGCCTCACAGAGGGTCACTGGTAGAGCCAGGACACCTGTGCACTAAGCAGTGTCTAGCTGCCTCACAGAGGGTCACTGGTAGAGCCAGGACACCTGTGCACTAAGCAGTGTCTAGCTGCCTCACAGAGGGTCACTGGTAGAGCCAGGACACCTGTGCACTAAGCAGTGTATAGCTACCTCACAGAGGGTCACTGGTAGAGCCAGGACACCTGTGCACTAAGCAGTGTCTAGCTGCCTCACAGAGGGTCACTGGTAGAGCCAGGACACCTGTGCACTAAGCAGTGTCTAGCTGCCTCACAGAGGGTCACTGGTAGATCACAGGAGTACTGGCTGTGTGTGAGCAGTCCCACCTGATTGGTCAGCCAGTGCTTCAGTGTAGAGACTATGTACCCGCGGGATTGGAAACGAAACATTGCATTGAAACATTCCGCGTCCGTTGCTAGGGTGGACTTGCAATATGGCTGTCAGCTGCACAGCAACGGTCAAACACTTAAAGGAGGCACCTACACACAGCAGATGCTGTGCGAATTAGCTTCACGAACAAAAAGCCGGTATTTCACAGGCACACTGAATGCTACAAACAAATGGATCGATGGTACTACCCATTCAGTTGTATGGAACAATTGTCGATTTTTTTAACTGCAAGGCTGTCTTGGCTCCCAGTTGCTTGGTATTGTCCCAAAAGGGATTCCCGTGAATCGACTAAAAACAGCTAAATTCTCTACTCTAGCGACAATTTGTTCTACACAAATTGCTAATGCAGCCAAATACTACACTCCTTTCTACAGCAGGCATTGGTTGACACTTAGAAACAACCAAGTAAACCACCAGAAGCTTCAGCAACTCACAAGAGGGATCCCTGCAAACGCGCTGTTTGTTTGGAGACTCCTTTAAAGCGATCTCAATTTTAAGCTTTTACCATCACTGAGAAGAGAGCGCTGAAAAGCTGGCTGGATTTCTTGAAGCGCCTTGAGCTTTCAAGCTAACGAGTCACAAAGGCAATCAGCCCAAAAATCAGCGCTTACAATCGGACACGGAGTGCTTCAAAAGGTTCGTACGTGTTGCTATTGATATCAGACCATCGTTTCCGATACCGGTTACGTAGTCTCATAAATATAATAATTACGGTGCAGTACGCTATCTAAGCTCCACCCACTCCACTCACAGTGTCACTCCTGAGGCCCAGATGTCAGCTTTGAACCCAGACCAAGAATCCTTCCCTGATGCTATCTCAGGTGGCTGGAAGGCGGGGCTACCCTGACTAGTGTAACACAGATCAGTCTGACTGAACTGATCTAATTCTTCAGCTACACCAAAGTCAGTGATTTTAACAATATCATCTGATGTTAGTAGTAGATTGCCTGGCTTGATATCCTTATGGACCACACCTCTACTGTGGAGATACTCCAGACCATTGATCAGCTGGACAAAGTATCTTGAGAGAGAGAGAGACAGAGAGAGAGAGAGAGAGAGAGACAGACAGACAGACAGACAGACAGACAGAGAGAGAGAGAGGGAGAGAGAGAGAGAGAGAGAGAGAGAGAGAGGGAGGGAGGGAGGGAGGGAGGGAGAGAGGGAGGGAGGGAGGGAGAGGGAGAGAGGGAGGGAGGGAGAGAGAGTGAGAGAGGGAGAGAGAGAGAGAGAGAGAGGGGGGAGATGGTAGTCACACTGCTGGTGTTATGAAAAGGCTTAATACATTTCTATAGAGAAACAACATGTAACATTAATTCCGGATCATTTCATGAATCCATTGTATAGCAAATGGACCATTGAGTACCGGCATACATGCTGTATGTGTTCATGTATTGAAGAGATATTACTGTCTTCTTGCAATGCTTAGAGTGCCTGTAGTCTAGGACTATACATAGCCAAGACATAGCATGGAGGGGACACTTCATGCTTCAGTCACCATGGAATGGTTGAATGTTAACTCAATCAGTTTGTTAATAAGACAAATCAGTCTTTATACCATCAAAGAATGCGTTGACACACAAGTGTATGGTACCACCTACCTGTGAGCCTGCCATATTGGGAACTTGTTCCCTGGAGCTCTATCCAGCATCTCCTGTAAACCACCAATACAATACTCTAATACTATATATGTACACTGGAGTCAAGGACAATGGTAGCTAGGAGAGGGACAATGGTAGCTAGAAGAGGGACAATGGTAGCTAGGGGAGGGGCAATGGTAGCTAGAGGAGGGACAATGGTACACTAGGAGAGAGACAATGGTACACTAGGAGAGGGACAATGGTAGCTAGGGGAGGGACAATGGTAGCTAGGAGAGGGAGGAGAGGGACAATGGTAGCTAGGAGAGGGACAATGGTAGCTAGGAGAGGGACAATGGTACACTAGGAGAGGGACAATGGTACACTAGGAGGGGACAATGGTAGCAAGGAGAGGGACAATGGTAACTAGGAGAGGGACAATAGTACACTAGGAGAGGGACAATGGTACACTAGGAGAGGGACAATGGTACACTAGGAGAGGGACAATGGTACACTAGGAGAGGGACAATGGTACACTAGGAGGGGACACTGGTAGACTAGGAGAGGGACAATGGTACACTAGGAGGGGACACTGGCAGGATAGTATGGAATGTAACGCACACATGAGAAAACACTGTGACTGTCTTGATAACAATTATCTCATAATAATGTACCCAAATCCCTTGCTAGCTAGCCTAGTGACACCACTGATGGTACAAGCTATGATATTTGTCAGTCTAGATCTAGCTCAGCAACACACACATCAGTATATGGAGGATATAGTTTTTGTTTCTCCTGATCATCAAACACTTCAACTAGTTCAATGACATTCTTGTGTTTCAGCTTCTTCAATATTTTTATTTCTCTAGAGAGAGAGGGAGAGAGAGAGGGAGAGGGAGAGAAGGAGGAAGGGAGAGGGAGGAGGGAGGGAGAGAAGGAGGGGAGAGATGGAGAGAGAGAGAAAGAGTGAGAACACATGAGTCATTCGATCTGCAACATCTCTCCCGTACCTCTGTACATTAGCCTCTCCGTTAGCGATTCTTCTCAATCTTCGTTGTTTCATTATCTTGACTGCTCTTCTACACAATGTCACACAGTCCAGCATCTCCTTCACCTTGGAGTAAGCCCCCTCTCCTAGTAGGTCTCCCTTTAGATATCTTCCAGCCACTACCTTGGCTTGTCGTCTAGGTTCTTCATAGATAATATCTTTCGAGTCATAACGTTGAAAGCAGTCTGGGAAATCATCTCCTACTGATGACAGCTCCTCCCTGATAGTAACAGGCGGTAACCCCGGGCAGAAGTCCACCGCTACTCCTCTCACGTCTGCCTCGTTGCCTCTCATCCAATGAGCGGGAGAGGATGGGTGAGGCGAACCACTGGTTGCCGACATCTTTGACGAGCTATGCCCGACTGATTGAGGTGGACTGATCATTAACGGCTCGGCCATAGCCATGATAGGACGGTAAGGGCGTCGTAGTAACCGAGAATAGAGCACACTTCCGCTCAGCCTGTAAGAAGAGAAGGAGTGCTGATGCGTAGCTTGTGGGACGTGACAAGCTAGCGCTAACACACCCACTATCACGTGATACAAAGACCCGCCCAGAACAACACGCGGGAAAATTCAAATAGAGTGATAGTGGTACAGTAGCAGTTATGAGTGTTTATTTCTGGTTTTTAGCGCTCCTGAATTCAGCAGTTGCTGAGAAATACTTCTGATTAGCCTGTGATAGGTAAGATAGCACACACACACTGAATAGAGCACAGCACACTCACCTCTTGTACCTTCTTCTCAGCTGCTAAAGGGTTAACAATTTCCAAACCCTACATGGAGATAGTGTAGTCAGTATTTCTCTACTCAGTTCAATGTGGTGGTACCTGTAGTGGTGTGAAGGCTACACTTGATGCTGTGCCTGACACTGCTCCTCTGATGGAGGTCTTACCACCATACACCTGAGCCTTGTTGACCTGACGCTAGAGGGTACAGATAAACCAGTCATTCACATGGTACTAATGCTAGAGGGTACAGATAAACCAGTCATTCACATGGTACTAATATCAGTGGAGCAGCTAATATCAGTAGTGAGGTGGTGTTAAATTTCATGAGGACATGCTTTACGCTATTTTGGTTTGTTCGCTTGTCGCCTGTTGACAGTCGAGATCTTGGTCCTGAAATGCAGCTACAATGCTGTAAGTAGTATCTAGGCTATTCTATTGAAGGAAAACAGGGTCTCACACGCTAACATTACGTCAAAATCGTTTTCAGTTTCCCAAAGACCCCATGAGATCCACCCCTGAGTGACAATCACACAGAGGTAGAAACAGCTAAACATTTTCACAAATTAAATGAATATTGACAAACTGTTGACAAACTGATGGACCTCAGTGTTGCACACTGAGGTCCATTCTTTGCCTCAGTGATTAAATTCCTTGTCACGTCTAATGTACATGTGTCACATAATGATACAGGTACTAGCTGTTCATAAGTAGACATGGATTCTTGTAATAATAGGATCATTAGTTCTTGTCTAAATACTGCATTCCTGTCTAACCTGTAATCTTTTAGATATTGATATCTGTGTTTTCTTATCAACAGCAGCTGGTCCTCTCACAGGTCCACCCACTCCTCCCTTACCAAGATTACCGGTAGAGAACCCAAGATCATCTTGGTAAGCATCATCGTGTATCTGAGAGAGGATACAGAGATGGTGAGGCAGTGTCACTAATGTGTTCAGTCTCTGATCATCCTCCATCGTGTGACAACAGTGACTGAACACATTAGTGCATGAAGGTGACACACGGCTTTATGCTAATTATAGCAAGAAGTCTAAACCTACTAACCTCTCCAAATGTCATTCTGTTAGCTTGTTTACGGATGTCTGTTAGTATGTACTTCTGTTTGGTCTTTCGTAACCTGTACAGGGCACACGTGATTGATTGACTTACTCACTCACTCACCCACCCACCCACCCACCCACTCACTCACTCACTCACTCATCCACCCACTCACCGTTTCCCTCCTCTTCTCTTCTTGGGCATCTCGTCTGGTATGGGTAGTGCCTTCACCTGTTTGACAGGAGGTGGTTCCAGTAACTTATCAAACTTCTTCTGAACTTCCTCACGAAGATCTACACACAATGATCAAGGTATGGAGCTTATTACAATGATCAGGAGTCATTACATGGTATTGGGGTCAGTATAACTACA